>JAQZBX010110252.1:0-10390 GCA_029593785.1 Cabassous unicinctus
GAGGCCAGGAGAGAGAGGAAGCTCTGAGAGACCAGCCCTGTGCCAGCCTGCAGTTGAGAGAGAGGAAGCCCAGAGGGAAGGCTGAACCTCACAGAGATCAGGGACCATCTTGCCTCAACATGTGGCCACTGACTGGTGAGAAAGCAGCCTTGAGTTTGACCTAAAGGCCTTGGGACTGTAAACTTTTACCCCCAATAAACACTCTTTATAAAAGCCAACAGATTTCTGGTACTTTGCATTGAAACCCCTTTGTCACACTAACATAGCAACAAAAGTACTTGGGGAAGTTCAAGGCCACCACTCCTCCAGGAGGTGGCACAGCCTCAGGTCCAGCTCCCTCCATGTCCTCCTGTGGTGGCATGTGTGGGGTTTTCACCCCTTCACATTGACCGGGAGACCAGAGATTCTCATCATTGATCCCACTGTTCTGCCTCCTGCTGTAACCCCTCCAGCACTTCCTCCACCCCCAGAGCTCCTCCTGGACCTTGTGGAGCTCAGCCCAGGACCCCCTACTCTGCACGGTCATCCACAGGTACTTGTTTGAAACTCCCCTCATGTCCTGACGACATGGCTGGGTGCTCCACAATGGTCTTCAAAACCTCTCCTTCCATTGCCACCAAGCTGGGATGCAAATTTTCAGCAACCTTCGTTTTTCTGGCCCCTCACATCCCAAGTGCATTTTTAAGGTCAGACACTTCCTTGAAGAGCTTGTTAATGTTATTCATCATTCCCTTGGAAGTTGTTTTCATGAATTCCAGTTGTTGGTCACACTCTCTGTATGTTTTAACTATAAGCTTCTTTGTTGCAGACAACTTTTAGCCCCAGGTAGGTATGTTGCTTGAGATTTGCCAACCATTGCTGTCTCTAAACAGCATAAGCCCATGGATGAAAAGGTTTTGGTGTCATCAGAGTCAGTGGGTGGATCTTGTTTTGACCACACATTTTGGTGCTTACTAGAACCTGCAGGTGGACCCCTTTTCAGAGCACAGGTTGTGGTGCTTACTAGAAAAAAAAATGGGAATTTGTATAGAGTAGAGTTTGTGGTGGTGACTAGAACCAGTAGGTGGACCCATGTAGAAGAGAGGTGGTGATGCTGACTATATCCAGTAGGTGGGTCCATGTACAGAATAGAAGTTGTGGTGTCAATAGAGCCAGCAGGTGTCCCCAGTTACTGTCCACAGGATATAGTGCTACCTAGAACAAGTAGGTGGACAGTGTACAGACCGCAGGTTGTGGTGCTGACTAGAACCAGCAGGTTGGCATGTGCAGAGACCAGAGTTTGTTGTGCTGACTAGAGCCAGCAAGTGGCAAGTGCGCAGACCACAGACTAAAACCAGCCAGTGGATCCATGGACTGACCACAGGTTGTGAGTCTGACTAGAGACAGCAGGTGGTCCATGCACAGACCACAGGTTGTGGTGCTGAGAGAGCCAGGAGGTGGCCCCAAGTATCTACCACAAAATGTGGTGCTGACTAGAATCAGTAGGTGGACCATGTACTGACCACAGGTTGTGGAGCTGACTACAACCAGCAGGTGTATTGTGTACAGACCATAGGTTGTGGTGCTGAATAGAACCACTGGGTGGAGCCGTGTACTGCCCATAGGTTGTCATGCTGAATATAGCCAGCAGATAGGCCCATGTACAAAGCATAGGTTGTGATGCTGATACAGCCTGCAGCTGGACCCATGTTCTGACCACAGTTTATTGTTTGGCTAGTGCCAGAAGGTGGACCATGTAGATCACAGGTTGTGTTGACCAAAGCCAGCAAGTGGACCGTATACTGACCACAGATTGTCATGCTGATAGAGGCAGCAGGTGAATCCATGTGTTGCCCACATGTGAGTCTGACTAGAGACAGCAGGTGGACCATGTACAGGCCACAGGTGGTGGTGCTGACTGGAGCCAGCAGGTCGACCCCTGTGCAGACCACAGATTTTGGTGTTGACTAGAGCCAATAAGTGGATCCGTGAACTGGACATAAGTTGTGGTGCTGACTAGAGCCAGCAGGTAGACCTTTGTACAGTCCACAGGTTGTGGTGAATAGAGCCAGTAAGTGGATCAGCGAAGAGACCATAAGTTGTGTTGCTGACTAGAACCTGTAGGTGGACCTGTGTACAGAGAAGTTGTGGTGCTGAGTAGAGTCGGGAGGCCAAGTCCTGTACAAACCACATGTTTTGGTGCTGACTAGAACCAGAAATTGTACCATGTACAGAGCACAGGTTGAAGGACTGACTAGACCCAGCAGGTGGATCCATGTACATAGCAAAGGTTGTGGTGCTGACTTGTACCAGTAGATGGACCTGTGTAGACCACAGGTTGTTTTGTTAACTAGAGCCAGCTGGAGGACCCGTGTACTGAGCACAGGTTTTAGTGCTGTCTAGAGCCAGCAAGTGTACTGTGTACTGACCACAGGTTGTGTGGTTACTTGAATCAGCAGGTGGAACCAGGTACAGATCACAGGTTATGGTGCTAACAGAGCCAGTATTTGGACCCGTGTACCGACCACAGTTTATGGTGCTGACTACATCCAGCAGAAGGACTTATGTGCAGACCACATAAGGTTGTGGTGCTGACTATTACCAGCATGTGGACCCATGTACAGAACACAGGTCCTGGTGCTTCGTAGAGCCAGCAGGTGAACCCATAGAGAGGGGTCAGGTGGTGGAGCTGATTAAAACCAATAGGAAAACCATGTAATGAAGACAAGTTGTGGTGCTGATTAGAGCCATCAGGTGGACCTTGTACTGACCACAAGTTGTTGTACTGACTTGACTCAGCAGGTGGACTTGTGTAGAGACCACTTATGGTGCTGACTAGAGACAGGAGGTTGACCTGTGTACTGACCACAGGTTTTGGTGCTGAAATGAAACAGCAGGTGGACCCATGTACAGACCACTTATTGTGGTGCTGACTAGAGCCAGGAGGTGGACCTGTGTACTGACCACAGGTTGTGGTGCTGTCCAGAACTAGTAGGTGGACCATGTATTGACCACAGGCTGTGATGCTGACTAGAGCCAGCTGCTGAACCATGTATAGACCATAGGTTGTGGTGCTGACTAGAACCAGGAGGTGGAGCCATGTACATACAACAGGCTGGGTTCCTGACTAGAGCCAACAGGTGGAATGTGTACAGACTAGAGGACGTGGTGCTGACTATAGCCAGCAGGTGGACCTGTGTAGTGATCAAAAGTTGTGCTGACAACAGCCAGCAGGTGGGCTCATGAATAAAGCACAGGTTATGGTGCTTACCAGGCCAGTAGATTGTATACTGACCACAGGTTTGTGGTCTGATTTGAACTTGTAGGTGGACCTGTGCCTGAGCACAGGTGGTGGGGATGACTAGAACCAGCAGGTGTACCATGTACAGAAGAAAGGTTGTGGTGCTCACTATATCCAGCAGGTGAACCCATGTACACAGCAGAGGTTTTGGTCCTGACTAGAACCAGTAGGTTTACAATGTAGAGAGCACAGGTTGTGGTGCTGAGTAGAACCAGTAGTTGGACCCAGGTAGATCACAGCTTGTGGTGCTGTCTAGAGCCAAGATGTGGACCTGTATACAAACCACAGGTTGTGGTGCTGAGTAGATCCAGCTGGTGAACCTGTATACAGAGCTCAGTTTGTCCTTCTGACTAGAGCTAGCAGGTGGACCCATGTACAGAGCAGATGTTGTGGTGCCGACTAGAACCAGTAGGGGGACCTGTATAGAGAGCAGTGACTGTTGTGCTGACTCGAGCCTACAGGGGGACCCGTTTACTGACCACTGGTTGTGTGCTGACTAATACCAGGAGGTGGATCTGTGTACTGAACACATGTAGTGCTGACTAGAATGAGTAGGTGGACCATGTATTGACAACAGGCTGTGGTGCTGACTAGAACCAGCATGTGGACCCTTGTACAGACCACAGGTTGTAGAGTTGACTAGAGCCAGCAGGTGGACTGTGTTCAGCCTAAAGTTTGTCACGATGAATAGAACCAGTAGGTGGACCTTGTATTGATTACAGGTTGTGGGGCTGACTAGAAACAGCAGGTGGTCCCATGTACAGATCACAGTTTGTGATGCTGACTAGAGCGAGCAGTTGGATGGTGTCCAGACCACAGGTTGTGGTGCTGACTAGATGCAGCAAGTAGACATCTGTCCTGACCACAGGTTGTGGTGCTGAAAAGAGCCAGCAGGTAGATCCATGAGCAGAGCACAGTTTGTGGTGCTGATAGAACCAACAGGTGGATCCATGTACTGAGCAAAGGCTGTGGGGCAGACTAGAGCTGACAGGTGGACCCATGTACAGAGCACACTTTGTAGTTCTGATTAGAACCAGTTGGTGAACCATGTACTGATCACAGTTTGTGGTGCTGACTAGAGCCAGCAGTTGAACCGTGTATATACTACAGGTTTTGATGGTTACTAGAATCAGTAGTTGGACCCATGTATAGAGCACAGGTTTTGCTTTTGAATACATCCAGCAGGTGGACCTTGTACAAACTACAGGTTGCACTGCTGACTAGAGCCAGCAAGTGGACCCATGTACAGAGCAGACATTGTGGTACTGGGTAGACCCAGCAGGTGGGCCCCTGTATAGAGTAGAGGTTGTGCTCACTAGAGTGAGCAGGCCAATCCTTGTACTGACCACAGGTTGTAGTGCTGACTAGAGCCATCATGTACACTGTGTAGTGACCACAAGCTGTGGTGCTGATTGGAACCAGCAGGTAGACCATGTACAGACCACAGGTTGTGCTGCTCACTAGAACGAGTAGGTAGTCCGTGTTCTGACCACAGGTTGTGGTGGTGACTGGAGCCAGCAGGTGGACTGTGTACTGACAACAGGTTTTGGTACATACTAGAATAAGCAGGTGGACCCCTGTACAGACCACAGGTTGTGGTGCTGACTAGAACCAGTAGGTGGACCATGTACTGATCACAAGTTGTGTTCCTTATTAAAAGCAAAATTTGGACCATATACTGACCACAGGTTGTGGTTTGACTAGAGCCAGCAGGTGGACCTTGTACAGACCAGAAGTTTTGGTGATTAGTTGAAGCAGCAGGTGGACATGTGTAGAGACCACAGGTTGTCATGCTGCCTAGAGCCAGCAGGTGGAACGCATATAGATGAAAGTTCGTGGTGCTGAATAGAACCAACAGGTTGAATCTGTTTTGACTACAGGCTGTGGTGCTGACAAGAACCAGCAGGTGGATCTGTGTACTGACTACAAGTTGTGGTGCTGACTAGAACCAGCAGGGGGGACATGTATAGAGCACAGGTTTTGGTGCTCACTGAAACAGGCAGATGGGTACATGTAAAGAGCAGTGGTTGTGGTGCTGATTAGAGCCAGTATATGGACAGGTTTAGACCACAGGTTGTGTTGCAGACTGAGCCAGCAGATGGACCCATGTTCTTTACACAGTTGTAGTGCTGTTTTGTGCCAGAAGGTAGACCGTGTACTAAGCACATGTTTTGGTGATGTCTAGAACAAGCTGGTGGACCCATGTACGGACCACAAGTTGTGGTGCTGAATAGAGCCACCAAGTGGACTGTGTACTGACCAGATGGTGGTGCTTATAGAGCCAGCAGGTGGACCAGGTACACAGTACAGGTTGTGGTGCTCACTAGTAACAGCAGATGGACCCATGTTCAGAGCAGAGGCTGTGTTGTTGAGAAGAAACAGGAGATGGACCCGTGGAGAACACAGGTTGTGGTGCTGACTAGAGCCAGCAGATGAACTCGTGTACTGGCCACATATTTTGATGCTGTCTAGAGCCAGCAGGTTGACCATGTACTCACCACAGGATGTTGTGCTGACAAGAACAGGCTGGTGGACCCAGGTACAGACCACAGCTTGTGGTGCTTACTAGAGCTAGCAGGTGGACTAGGTACAGACCAGAGGTTGTGGTGCTGACTAATACCAGACGGTGGGCCATGTATTGAGAACAGGCTATGGTACTGACTATAACCAGCATATGGACCTGTGTACATACCACTGGTTGTGGTTTTTACTAGAGCCATCAGATGGACCAATGTACTGACCAGAGGTGATGGTGCTGACTAGAGCCAGCAGGTGACCCATATACATGATATGAGTTGTGCTGACTAGAATGAGCAGGATGACCTGTGTACAGACCACAGGTTGTTGTGCTGACTAGAGCCAGGAAGTGGACCCAAGTACAGACCTCAAATTATGGTGGTGATTAGAGCTAGCTAGTAGACCAATGTATAGATCGTATATTGCAGTGCTGACTAGAGCAAGCAGGTGGACTCTGTACACACCACATTTTGGGGTTCTGCATAGAGATAGCAGGTGGACACGTGTACAGACCATAGGTTGTGTTGGTGTCTAGAGCCAGCAGGTGGACCCATACTGATAGTACAGCTTGTGTTGCTGATAGAACCAGTATTTGGACCCGTGTATTTACCAGAAATTTTGGTGTTGACTTGAGCCAGGAGGTGGACTTGTGCAGATCAGAGGTTGTGCTGCTGACTACAGTCATCAGGTGAACCCTCTACTGACCACAGGTTGTGGTACTGATAGAGCCAGCAGGTGGATCCATGTACTGATGACAGGTTCTGAGTCTAACTAAAGACAGCAGGTGTACCGTGTACAGGCCACAGTTTGTAGTGCTGAATAGAACTAGCAGGTGGACCACACAGCCCAGGTTGGGGTGCTGATTGAGGCAGCTGGTGAAACATGTACTGATCACAGGATGTGGTGCTGACTAGAGCTGACAGGTGGACCATGGACAGGGCACAGTTTATGGTGCTGAGTACAGCCAGCAGGTGGACCCATGTACAGAGCACATGTTGTCATGCATACTAGAACGAGTACGTGGACAATGTTCTGACTACAGTTTGTTGTGCTGACTAGAAACAGTAGGTGGATCATGTACTGACCACAGGTTGTGCTGCTGTCTATGTCCAGCAGGTGGGCCCTCTAATGACCACAGGTTGTGTAGCTAACAGCAAAAGCAGTTGAATCCGTGTACTGACCAAAGGTTGAGTCTGACTAAGGACAGCAGGTGGACCGTGTACAGGCCACAGGTTGTAGTGCTGACTGGAACAAGCAGGTGGACCCATGTACAGAGCCCAGGTTGTAGTGCTGATTGAGCCAGCAGGTGGACCCATGTACAGTGCACAGGTTGTGGTGCTGACTAGAACCAGCAGGTGGACCTGTGTACAGACCACACATTGTTATGCTGACTAGAGCCAGCAGGTGGACTGTGTATAGACAGGAAGTTGTGGTGCTTATAGAACCAGCAAGTGGACCCTATACTGACCACAGGTGGTTGTGCTGACAAGAAGTAGCAGGTAGACCCATGTACTAACCAAAGGTTGCAGTGCTGATAGAGCCAGCATGTGGATCTGTGTATAGACCACAAGTGGTGGTGCTGACTAGAGCAGGCAGGTGACTGACATAAAGAGCACAGGTTGTGGTGCTGACTAGAACCAGCAGGTGGACCTGTGTACAGACCACAGTTTCTTGTGCTGACTATAGCCAGGAAGTAGGCCATGTTTAGGCCTTATATTGTGGTGCTGACTAGAGCAAGCAGGTGGAACGTGTACACACCACACTTTAGGGTGCTGCATAGAGACAGCAGGTGGACCCATGTACAGACCACAGGGTGGTGGTGACTAGAGCCAGTAGGTGGGCTGTTTACTGACCACAGTTTGTGGAGCTGATGTGAAACAGTGTGTGGACCTTGTAAAGACCACAGGTTGTGGTACTGACTAGAGACTGTAGGTGGACTGTGAATTGACCACAAGTTGTGGTGCTGTCTAGAACCAACAGGTGGACTATGTACAGGGTACAGAATTTGGTACTGACTAGAACCAGCAGGTGGACCATGTACACAGCACACGTTGTGGTGCTGACTAGAGCCATCATCGTGACCATGTACTGACCACAAGCTGTGGTGCTGACTGGAACCTGAAGGTGGTCCATGTCCTGACCACAGGTTGTGGTGCTAACTAGAGCTAGCAGGAGGACTGTACAGAACACAGGTTTTGGTGTGTACTAGAACAAGCAGGTGGGCCTGTGTACAGTCCACACATTGTGGTCCTGACTAGAAGCAGCAGTTGTACCATGTACTGACCACAGGTTGTGGTGCTGACTAGAACCAGCAGGTGTATCATGTACAGAGTACAGGTTGTGGTGCTCACTAGAACTGGCAGGTGGACCCAAGTTCAGAGCAGAGGTTGTGGTCCTGACTAGAACCATTAGGTGTGCCATGTACAGAGCACAGGTTGTGGTACTGACTAGAGCCATCGGGTGGACTGTACTGACCACAGGTTGTGGTGCTGACTAGAACCAGCAGGTAGACCATGTACACAGCACAAGTTGTGATTCTGAATATGGCCAGCAGGTGGACCCTTGTACTGAGCACAGATTGTGTTGTTGACAAGAGCCAGTAGTTGGACCATGTATTTGCTGCAGGCTGTGATGATGACTTTAATCAGCAGGTGGACCAAAGTAGAGTACAGGTTGTGGTGCTGACAAGGGCCAAGAGGTGGACAGTGAACAGACCACAGGTTGTGGTGATGATAACAAGGAGGTGGACATTGTAGTGACCACAGATTGTGGGGCTGACTAGAAAGAGCCGGTCAGCCCTGATAAAGACCACAGATTGTGGTGCTAACTAGAGCCAGCAGTTGGAGTGGGTACAGACTACAGGATGTGGTGCTGATTAGAGCCAGCAAGTGGACTCATGTACAGACCACAGGTTGTGGTGATGACTAGAACCAGTAGTTGAACTCATGTAGACCACAGCTTGTTGTGCTGACTTGAGCCAACAGTTGGACCCTTGTACTGACCACAGGTTGTGGTGCTTTCTAGAACCAGCAGGTGGACTATATACATAGCAGAGGTTGTGGTGCCCACTAGAACCAGTAGTTGGACCCATGTACAGAGTAGAGGATGTGGTCTTGCCTAGACCCAGTGGTTGTACCATGTACAGAGCAGAGGTTTTGGTGGTGACCAAAACTAGGAGGTGGACCCCTGTAGACCACAGGATGTTGTGCTGACTAGAGCTAGCACGTGGACCCTTGTACTGACCACAGTTTGTGGTGATGTCTAGAGACAGCAGGTGAACCATGTACACAGCAGACATTGTGTTGCTGACTAGAATCAGTAGATGGACTAGTATACAGTGCAGATGTTGTGGTGCTGACTAGAGCCAGCAAGCAGACATGGGTACTGACCACAGGCTTTGGTGCTGACTAGAACCTCCTGGTGGACCCGGGTACAGACCACAGGTTCTGGTGCTGAAAGAGCCAGCAGGTGGACCCTTGTACAGAGTAAAGGTTGTGGTGCTGATAGATCCCGCATGTGGACCCGTGTTGACCACAGGTTGAAGGGCTGACTAGAACCAGCAGGTGGACCCGTACACAGAATCCAAGTTGTGGTGATGACTTGAGCCAGCAAGTGGACCCATGTGCAGAGCGCAGGTTGTGGTGCTGTTTGGAACCAGTAGGTGAACCATGTATTGATCACAGATTGTGGTGCTGACTGGAGCCAGGAGGTGGACCATGTACAGTCCACAGGTTGTAGTGCTTACTAGACCAGCAGGTGGTCCCATATACACACCAAAGGTTTTCATGCTGTCTAGAGCCAGCAGGTGGAATCGTGTGCAGAGCAGAGGTTGTGTTGCTGTCAAGAGCCAGCAGGCAGACCCGTGTGCTGCCCACAAGTTGTGGTGCTGAGTAGAGAATGCAGGTGGAATGTGAGCTGACGACAGGCCATGGTGCTGGCTAGAACAAGGAGGTGGACTGTGTACAGACCACAGTTTGTGGTGCTGAGTAGATCCAGCAGGTGGATCCGTGTACTGAGCAGAGGTTGTGGTCCTGACGAGAACCAGTAGGTGTGCCATGTACAAAGCACAGGTTGTGGTTCTAACTAGAACCAGAGGTGTACAATGTGCAGGGCACAGGTTGTGGTACTCACTATAACCTGCAGGTGGACCCATATTCAAAGAACAGGTTGTGGTGCTGACTTTAGACAGCAGGTGGACCCATGTATAGAGCACAGGTTGTGGTGCTGACAAGAACCAGTGTTGGGGACCTTCACGGTAGCACTCAGATCATATGCCTTGTCAGCAGCACCGGTGACATGTAACATGGCCGCTAGGGCTAAGACAAAGAACAGCCTTAGCCTCCTTCTAGGAAGTTAAGAAAAGTTTGCGCCAAAAGCACACCCTTTCACTCAGTGGCTAACCAGGAAGAAAGAGAGAAGGGTAGGCTGTGAGCCATCACCCATATGGACATTATCTATGGTAAATTGAAAGAGTATAGTTACATATTGAAGGATAGGACAGGTGGGTAGAGATTTTACTAGTGGTACAAGATTAACAGGTGGGTAGATTAGGAAGGTCAGATTAGAATAACCAGGACATGTAAAAATGAATCT
>JAQZBX010110253.1:0-10388 GCA_029593785.1 Cabassous unicinctus
TGGGCAGGAACCTGAGGGGGCAGTACCCCAAGAGGGTGGGACTCTGAAGGTCTTGGACCCCAAGTGGGTGGTACTAGGAGTGAGCCACTAGGAGTGAGTGGAGTGGGGGACCCAGAGTGGGGGACCTAGAGTGGGGGGACATGGATTAGGGGACTTGAAATGGGGGCACACTGTGGGGGAAGCATACTCAGCCCAGCCATTGGCCTCTGGTATTCCCCAACTCTGGGCTGAGCTGTGCCCTGGGCTGAACTCCCAGTCCCTCTCCAGGATCAGTCCCATGAGGCAATGACCTCCACCAGCCCCTTCCCTCACCTTTTGCCTGCTGGGAGTAGCACCTGCACACCTGCCACCCTCCTCTCTTTTCCTCTCAGGCCTTGCTCTGGATGCAGACTTGCTGGACCTGGGGACCTCAGCATCATGCCACCCTGGAGCATTCTCCCTCCCGTGGCCACCTCAGCTCCTCCCCCTTGTCTCCTCCCTGCTACATGCCCTGGGTCCCTTGGATGATGGCTGGGGTCTCCTACTGTGGTCACTTCTGCCATGTAAATGACCCTCAGATGATTCCTCCCATGCCAGGTCCCCAGCCTTGCCCTGCTCCCTCCTCATTGCCTGGCACCAGCAGGCAGGGCTGGGAAGCAGCCCTCAGGGCCAGTGCCTGCAGTCCACAACCCCATGCCAGCCGCACTCCCTGAGCACCCTGTCTTGGTGGACTCCCATGCCTGCAAGCACTGGAGGACCTGGGACCTCAGTGCTGTCATCATGCTCACCAACTATCCATGTTCCCACTCTGCACAGCCCCCTGGCCTGGGGGAGTCCATCCCCCACCACACCCATACCCTTTGTCATGCTTCTTTGTCACAACCCTGAGCTTGTAACACACACCCACACTGTCCAATCTCATTTGGGGAATGGACAACTGCCAATGAATCTCCAGCAAATACCTTCTCAATGAACACCCCTCACCTGCGCCACCTGCCCATCTTCCTCAATGATGCCTTTGCCCTCCTCCTCTCCCACCAGGCCCCCATACTCCCCATGGCTCAAGTCCACTGAAGAACTTGGTGCTAATTTCACAGCAATGGAAATTAACCAAGTGAGAAGGGCCCCCTGTCCCAACCCAGCCTGCACCCAGGCTGACCACCAGATCCCAGGTGTCTCCCACATCCACCACTGCCTTACCCAGGACTCACTTGACATCTACCTCCTTTTAGCACCGTAGTCTTTCTTCTCTGAGTCATTCCCTTAGCTGGGGTGTCTGTAGATCTTCCATCTCACACATTGGTTTTTACAGCCTCCCCCACCCCTCCAGCTGCCATGTGATGCTGCTCCCCACTCCCACAGCACCTCTCAGAATGATCTAGACTTCTGTGGCTGGCTCCATGTCCCACACTTTGTGGCACACTCCAACCCACCTGCCATGCCACAGTAGCATGGCCCAGCTCACCAGCCACCTCCACCTGACACACTTTCTAGACAGACCTCATCTTCTTGGCTTCCAGAACACCACACCCTGCTGATGTCCCTCTTATCTCACCCAATATGCCTTCTCAGCCCTTTCTTCTAAAATCTCCTCACACCACTTGCTATGAAAAGTTCAGGGATGAGTCCCTGAAGGTCAGAGAAGCAGGGTCTCAGTGCTCAGCCCTCTCTCCCCCTCTCTCACCACACCAGGGTTGAGCACAACCCAAAACTACAATACCTGCTCTTAGTTGACATCCGTTGAAGCAGGATGGTGGTTCTCACTGCTATTCTCTCTACTTCTGTGTATACTGGAAATTTCCATAAGAAAAAAATTGATGTACAAATAGCTATCTTCTGAAGGCTTGATATCCAAGTGTCTATGGAACAACCCATGGAGGTCTACACAACACAAAGGCAAATGGATCTCCTTTCCTCCCTCTCAAAGTCTCTGCAAGTGCCCAGGGTCATGGACAGCTTGGTGAGGAACACTTTGCCAGGAGCCTCCTGTCATTCCTCCAGGACAGGTGGGAAAACAAGTCCTGCATGTCAAACCTGGTCCACCACCTGTTTTTCTGTGGCCCAAGAACAGAGAACAGCACTTACTCTTTTTAAGTGTTCTGAACCACCCTCAACCACACACACACACAGAGACACCATTTTCCCCCACTGCCTACCCACTACCTGGACAGTTGCTGATACCCTTCTAGGACACCAAGCCCCTCCCAAACGCTGGTCTTATCCTGGCAGAACCTGCCACCATGCCATCCCAAGGTGACACCATCCCTGACCAATTTTTCTCAACACCGAGCCACCCTGCTCCATAGGCTGTGTGTTTGCAGCCAGGCCTCAACTGACAGAGCAGGAAACAAGTGTCACTCAGCAAGGGCACATTTTAGGTGCTGGAGAAATGCTGGCTAAGGTGATGCTTGTTGATATGTTCTGACTGTTCCTTCTGCATTGGGTTTTCCTGCCCCACCTCTGTGATTTCAGCTCCTGGGCCATGGGGGATGCCCTTGCAGTAAGCAGAAACCCTCACTCAGAGCCAACTTCTTCCTGGGGGAAACCTGTGGGGTAAACACTAACTCATGCCCAGAGCCTACATCTTCCTGAGGGAACACAGTGGGGTGAACACAAACTCATGCCCAGTGCACACCTATTCCCAGGGGAGCCCTGTGGAGTTATCACAAACCTATGCCCAGTGCACACCCTTCCTGGGCAAGCCCCATGGGGTAAGCACAAACCACACCCAGCACCTACCTCTTTTTGGAGGAGCCTATCTCTTCCTATAGTGGAACCTCTGCACAGGTTCAGTGTGGCTACACCCAGCCTCTTCCTGTCCAGCTCATAATGGATGTCATTCCAGAAATGCATTAGCTCCTGGCTGCCTCCTGGCAGAGCCCAGAAGCCCTGCTGAGGAGAGGATGCTGAGCCCTGGCTGCCTTTGTCATCCTGGAGTGCATGAGAACTGGAACTCAAGATTCTGACCTCCAGGAAGGAACCATGCCTGGGTCAGAGACTTGGGTTCTCAGCTGAATCCTACTTCTGCTGTCGACAAAAGCCCCTGAGTGGCCAACTGGTCAGAGCAGAAAATGGCCAGGGCATCATCCCTGCCAATCACCAGCAGTGTGGCCCTGTGGGAGATAGGTCACAAAATGGGCCATGGGACATGCTCATGTCACACGCAAAGGTCCACACTCTTGGACCCCCTCAACTATCCCATGAGTTGAGAATGACTCTGAGACTCATCCTGCTGGGGGAAGCATGAGGCAAGGAGAAGGCAAAGGGTGGGCTTCTGACCACATACCCTGGGAGAGGAAGAACATGGCCAATGGAAGTTTGGCCCACATCTGCTGGGAAGGACCTTCACCTCCCCAAAAAGGCTGGCCTCAGGTTCTGCACTCTGGGCTGAGCAGGAGGGACCCTGTATTAGTCAGCCAACAGGGTGCTGATGGAAAATACCTGAAATTGGTTAACTTTTACAAAGGGTATTTATTTAGGGTAGAAGACCACACTTACCAGGACACAGAGCAAAAGTTACTTCCCTTACCAAAGTCTGTTGCCACATGTTGGAGCAAGGTGGCTGCCAATGTCTGCAAGGGTTTAGGCTTCCTGAGTTCCTCACTTCCCAGGGCTGGACTAATTACCTCTGCTGTCTCCACAAGGCCAGCTCTAGAGTATCAGGCAAGTGGCTCATCTCTTTTCTTTGGGCCTCTGCTGTGTCCAATTGAGCCTCCTCTCCTTCCTCACATATCTGCTTCTCTTTGTGTTTACTACCCAGGCTCCAAGATGAAAACTCCAAATTTCCTTCTCTGCAGTTCAGTTTCTCTGTAAGTCCCTGCCTCCCTTCATTGGTCGGGTCTCAGTGTCCTACTGACATGGCTCAATCAAAGCCCCAATCATTATTTTCTCAAGTAAAAGTGAAACATCTGAATCCAATATAATCTAATATGCCCAGTAAAGCAGACCAGTTTACAAACATAATCCAATATCTACTTTAGGAATTCATAAATAATGCCAAACTGCTACAGACCCCTTCTGTGGCACAACACATGATGACTCACCCTGGAATGACCTGCTTCCACTTACTGGACTTTCCAGTTAACAAAAGATGCATGGACTTGGCCCAAGCATGTTGCCCACCATTTACTTAACTCCATCAGCCACCACAGCCAGCCTTCCCATGGTCCATTCAGACCTTTCTCACCACAAGCCTTTACTGAACCAGTGTTCTTAGGACCATTTTCAGATGCCAAGATTTCTTCTGGAGACATTGAGAATTGTTCAGTGTTCTCTCCAAGAAAAAAGATAAGCCCTGTTCTCACTAGGTGGGTGTCCTCATGACTATGGGAACCACACACTGTGTTTGATGCCCAGGCCTCTGGGATGGTAGCTCACCTTGCATACCTGGAGACTTCAGGGACCCTTCACAAAACCTCTTCACCTGCCCCAACTGACAGACACAGGCTGGAATCATTCCTGCCCTTGGCATGGTGACCTCCATGCAGGGGGCACCTCCTCAGAGAGGCTGCCCTGAACCACCCAAATGAGCTGGTGACACTGCCTTCTGTGCTCCTGTCCCTCAGGCCCAGGCCCACCTCCAGGAGCCATTGGGTGGTCTGACACTGCTCCTGCTGGGCCAGCATGCACACACACCAGAACCACATCCTCACTGACTGACAAATGAAGGTGGAGCTGGCTCTCCAGTATGGCCCCCTACCAAGAGCTCCTTCTGGGAGAGTTCATCCTGCAGGTCCCAGTACAGCCTTCCTGCAAGGGCCACCAGCAAAATGGCTGGTGTAATAGAGCCCATGCTCTCCTGAAGCTGCACCAGGAAGCTCTGCATGGCTTCTTAGGCAGGGGGTCCACTCTGCCAACACGGAGAACAGTCACTGCAGCACTGGCCTTGGTCACCACAAAATGCACATGACACTGCCCACACACTCCTTATCCTCAGACCTCCTCCACATAGCCCACCCAAGTAAAGGCAGGGTTGGGGGCAAGATGCCTCTGAGAATTTCCTTCTAAATTCCCATAGAACACAATTCCCAAGGAACTCTGGCTGAGGAACTTGCTCATGCCCAGGGCCACCCTGCAGAACTCATTTGTCTCTGAATCTCTCCTCTGTTCCCTGGGCCACAATGGCTCAGGCAGCTGAGGGACCATCTCTGGCCAGGCCCAACAATGAAAAAAGAGCACAAGAAAAGGAAAGCCCCTGCTTAGCAGTGCTGCTTGATGAACCTGGCTGGGTCATGACCAGCCTGAGTGCTTTGGCTCACTTGCCTTTGTGAGGGCTTGTGAGGGGGTCCTTAGAGCTACCTGGCTTGGCAGGTGTGGGCATCCAGCTAAGAAACTTGAGGCAAATTCCTAGGGTCACCAGGCATGTAACCCAGCAGGCTGGCCACCATGTCAAAGCACTGACACATCCACAACTGGAAGGCCACTCTGCCCACCTGAGGCATGGGTACACCCCACTATATATATATATATAGTATATATATATATGTATATATATGTATAGTGTATATGTATATATATACACTGTATATGGATAGTGTATATGTGTATATATATATGTGTTTATATAGATATAATATAGATATACTATTGCTCATATATATATTTTATTGAGGACCTTGTCTCTGAATGATTTCTCAGTAAATAGTGTTTTACTTTCTCCTAGGTAGCAGGTATATTTTTAATTATCACTGTTATGGGTTACAGAAAAATCATGTAGAATGAAGAGTGTTCCTGTATACTACCACACATATGCATAGATAACATCGTGAAAATTTTCCATTAATATGGTAATTTTGTTACAATTGATAAACCTAGATTCTTATTATTATAGGGTTAATAGTAGTCCATATACATGGATACTCTTCTTATTCCCTTCTAAAACTACTCTTCTTGTAATAATTGTTACATATATTGTGTGCATATATTTATATCCATAACCATGGGTACTCTTATATTTTATGAACTTGAATTTTAGAAATTTTAAAACATGGTGTTACATACAAAAAGCCAAAACGTGATTATTGTTCTTTTTATTTAGAGAAATGATTGATGTTATGAGAGTACTTAAACTTTTATCTAATCCTTAGGCTATGACCATGAAGCTTGGTTCAGAGTACATATCTGGAACACATTTTCCATTGTCTCATATTATCAACATGGAATGCTTGGTGTGGCTGTTGTGTGTGTTTCATGACTTCTCATGTTTATTACTTTCTCCCCTTAATCATCAACTTGACTCCTCATTTCTTGCTAATACATCTATATTTGGACCACTGCCTCTAAACCAAATCAGGGACTCGTGTCCCTATAATTAGGGAGAGATTCTCTTTGAATTCTTTCTTGTGTGTTCTATTCAGGCTGGTTGTCAAATAAGGATAATTCTGTTCCTAAGATCCCCCCACCTCCTCCCTTGCACCCCCACCCCAAATCAATGGACCGTGTATATGTTCAAACCAGCCCCTCAGCTCACCCCACAGTGGAGAGGGTTAAGGCGAATCACAATTCTGGGCCACCAGCACCACCAGGCGGTCCCATTTCCCAGGGCACAACCAGACCACGTGGAGCCGACACCTACCAGTTTCAGCCACCTTTCCAGGAGCCATTTTGGAACCAAGGACCTGAAGGCAAATTTGGCAGGCCTGGAAGTGGATTTGTAACCTGGGTAAGTCCGGATATATCTGGGGTAACGTGGGACTGGTTAGACTGCCTCCTCATTGTGGTGTAAATGTTTCTCATTTTGGTGGTTATTTCTTCTGGAAATATTGGCTGCCTGAGATCTGAGGGGTCCGTTTGCAAACAAGGGAGTTTTCCAAGTAATCACTTTAGATTTGAATACCAGTTTAATTCACCTCTCTTCTGAGGCTGCCTCTGACACGTGGTATTTCTTGGCAAATCCTTGAGAGTGGTTATACCCAGGTGTAAGAGCCATGGTAGCCCTGTTCCGTGTAGACTTAAAAAGAGCAGAAATCCATTCTTCCAATTGAGCAGTGAAGGCTCTAATGCCTTGTATGTGATCTGCCATTTCCTTCTGGACATTATTCTCCATGTCCCTTCTCATTCTGTCACTCTCTCCACTCCCCCACTCGCCTTTTGGTTGCTTGCTCTGATGCCTATGCGAAGAGGGTTGTGATGATCAGGATGCTGTAAGTCTCTTCATAGAAAATAAACACCCCTTTTTAATTGACCGAGGACTGCAGGACAGGGACATCATTTTCCTTTTGCACTTTCTCATGCATAGTCGTTAATTAAAACAGATCATCTGGCCCATAATATTTCCTCGGGGGTCCTGCTTAAAAAGATTTTGAACTTGCTTCCTGCAGAAAAGTAGGGGTTGATCGTGTGTTATCTGTGGTAATTCATTCCCAAAAGTTGTGAAGAATTCCCAAATAAGATTTTTATAATCCAGACCAGAATATGACGTGAATGAAAATAAATTCACTAAACCAGTAATTGATGTCATTCTTACAGATTATTTGGTCCAATAATTTGGGTTGAAATACACAAAGCAAAAGTATGTCATCATTGGTTTCAAGGATGTCAGAATTATTGTTAACATTTAAATGATTCTTCCTCTACAGGGTATGAATTGTCATGGATTTTATGATATCTAACCTGGCCTTACACTCTCAGTCTCTCTCTCTTTTTTCATAATACAGATTTATCCTGTTTGACATGCATCAGGTGGTGTTCCCCTGGGAAATAATTGTTCACAGAATGATTTACAGTCCTAAAAGCAGCCACATTTAGTAATATCTCCCATCCTCTCAGACTGATCGGTAAGTTCTAGGGTAGTTCTCAAAGTCATGTGTAGGAGAGAATTCATCAAAAATTCATGTTTCTCTTGAAATAAATTTCACCATGAATTTAGTAGGTGTTTTCATTTTATTTTTTTATTATTAGAGCAGTGGTTTACTGAAATATTCTTCGGCAATATAATTTCTGTATATCTCCCAATTACTTTCCTTATCATTCAGCTATTATGTTACACTCTTTCCTAACTGATATTTTGTCAAAGGGTCAATCCTTTATTGAATGTGGTATATTGAATTCTCCTATGTGTAATGTATTGCTATCTGCTTCTCCCTTCATATTTTCAACTTTGGCTTCCTACATTTCCGAGCTGTGCTCTATGTCTCTCTCTCTCTGTCTGTGTGTCTGTCTGTCTGTCTCACTCTCTCCCCCTTTCTCTCTCTCCCTCTCTCTCCCTCTCTCTCTATGTATCCTTGGGGACCTTGAATTTGAATGATTTATCAGTATATAGTGCTTTTCTTTCTCGTAAGCTCCAGTTTTATTTTAATTATGCCTCTTATGGGTTACAGACAAATCATATAGA
This sequence comes from Cabassous unicinctus, assembly GCA_029593785.1. NCBI lineage: Eukaryota > Metazoa > Chordata > Mammalia > Cingulata > Chlamyphoridae > Cabassous > Cabassous unicinctus. Next base: position 8,312 of record JAQZBX010110253.1, read on the forward strand.
ATGAACAGTGTTCTTGTATAAAACCCCACACACGCATAAATACCCTTATCGTGAATAGTTTCCATTAGAATGGTAAATTTGTTATAAGTGTAAATGTAGATTCTTATTATTATCAGGTTAACTGTAGTCCTTATACACAGATACTCTTCCTATTCCTTTCAGAAACCCCTCTTTTTGTTGTAATTTTTACATATGATTTGTGTATACCTTTATATTCCCAACCCTAGGTGATCTTTAATTTTATTCTCCTGAATTTTAGAAATTTTAAAACATGGAGATATGTACCAAATCCAAATACATTATTACTATTATTTGTATTTAGTGAAATGATTCACTTTATGAGAGTCCTTAAATACTTATGTAATTCACCTCACCATTGAGTTTCCTTCCATTTCTGTTTGAAGAACTTGCATCAAATAGTTTGTAGGGAAGCCCAAGTGGGCGAAGACTCCTGCAGAATATTGTGGTGTGTGTGTGTGTGTGTGTTTGATTTAATATGGGCATGCCATATTAATCTTCCCCTCATTTTCCAAAGCCTGACTCACTAGATACAGTATTATTAGAAGTGACTCATTTTCTCTAAACCCTTAAATTGTTTCATCTTAATTTGCCTGTTTGCCTTCCTGATGTTTGTCTTCATGATTTCTGCAGCAAAAATGTCGCTTGAACTTCTTTTTATTTTATCTTTTTTTTATTGTTCATAAAAATCAAGATTTTTCACAGTACATACCAATATTTGTAAAATGATATATAAATATATATGCATATATGTGTATTTTCTTACATAAATGTTATTTTATATATATATTTTTTAAAGGTGCTTAGATTACCTAATTATTACTCAGAAATTACAAGGATTCCCATGTTCCCCACCTCCCACACCTCCCACAACATCCCACACCAACATCCTTCATCAGTGTGGAACATCACCCTTAATGGATATACACATCCTGGCGCTTTGCCACCAAGCATAGACCACATTTCACATCATAGACCACCCTCTCTCCCACTCAGTTCTGCGTGGTATATGCTGATGTAAAATGGCCTACATCTGTTGCCACAATGCCACCCATGACAACCCCCAAGTCCCAAAAAACCCTGTATTTCGACTGCCTCTCCCCTCCCTGCCACAAAAATGTCCAGTGGCCACTGTCTCCACCTCACTGTTACAATTTCTTCCATTGCTTGAATCACAATATACGACATAACACCACCAAGTCCATTCTAGTCAATAGCTCTTCCCCCAATCCTGGGGGTTTTGGGATGGTGATGTCCACTCCACCTCCAAGTGAGAGAAGGTTTATATTCCATGGATAAGGTGGATGGGATTATCCAGCCTGCAGCTGCAGGCCCCCTCTGTTCCCTGAGATGGCCGTTGCCCATAGTCGTCTCCTCGCCAGGTGACTTGGATGAGTCCATTGAGCTATAGGGTAGGGGTTGCAGCTGCACCGAGATTGCAGGCACAGCTGGCACATAGGTAGGCTAGAGGCTCCAGTCTCTGGAGGTACACCTAAAAACACAAGCATCACATGTAGGTTTGAATAGAAGGGACTAAGGGACCATGTGCAGGGAGGACTTATTTGAGTCTGACTCTGTCACTCTCAGGAGCACAGATTTCAAAGAAGAGCCCACTAATAAGGCATCAATCTCTGGGGCTATCCCCACTTATATAGGACCTGGGTGTCTCCAGAGCCCTCAGGAGCCCCTCTGAATGGGGTGACTTCCACCATGGTGTTCCATGAGATCCTACTGAGGTATGCGTAAGCATTACCTGTGGGATGTCCTCCCGACTCTATTTGAAGTCTCTTAGCCACATAAACTCATTTCTCTTTACTCTTTCCCCCTTTTATTCAAGGTTTTTTTTTCCCAATCATGTTGCCAGTTGCCACTTGTTATTGATCACTTGTTGCTAGGGAGGCTCATCCCCAGGAGTCATGTCCCACGTTGGGGGGAATGTAACACATTCAAATGCTGAGTTTGGCTTAGAGAGCGGCCACATTTGAGCAACAAGGAGGCTCTCAGATGGCAACCCTTAGGCACCCCATAACAGTAGGCCAAGTTTCAGTTACATGAGCAA
>JAQZBX010110254.1:0-10388 GCA_029593785.1 Cabassous unicinctus
GTTTGCTGTGTCCATTTGCTGTGTGTTTTTTCTGTGTCTGCTTATCTCCCCCTAGCTGTGAGGTCTTGCTGCATCAGCCCACTGCGCCGCGCGGGCCAGCCTGCCCTCACAAGGAGGCCGGGGAAGCGAACCTAGGGCCTCCCATATGGTAAACGGGAGCTCTATCGATTGAGCCACACCCGCTTCCCAGAATAACATTTCTTATCTCACAGTTTCTATGGGTCAGGAATTTGGATTTGGCTTAGCTGGGTAGTTCTTGCCCAGGGTCTTCCATAAGATTGCCATCAAAATGTTGGCAGAGGCATGATAGTGGCAAATCGCAGTGAGTATAACTAACACAGCTGGTTTATAAATGGGATTGTGGCTGAAAGGGGTAGTCCAGGGATGTAAATGTCAACTGAAAGAAAGCTAAAGGATAATCTATGGACTGATTAACATAGTGAACACGGAGGTGGATGAGGATTGTGGTTAATAGTACAAATACAACAATGTCCTTCTATGAACTAGAACAAATGAACATCACTATTACAAGGTGGTAAGAATATGGAGATGCATGGGAAAAATACATTTAATGTAACTTATGGACTATAGTTAAGAGCAATACTGTAATATTCCTGCATCAGTGTTAAGGAAGGTACTGTGTTAATAATAGGGGGAGTATGGAAAAATATACCAAATGTATGCGATAGACCACAGTTAGTGGTAATAGTCTGTAACAAATGTTCCACAACAATTAATGTATTGGTGGAGAGGTTATGTATGGGAATTCTGCACATTGTGTATGATTGTTTTGTAAGTTCACAACTTCTCTAATAAAATATATATATATATGTAACCGTTGGGGAATTTGATGTAATTATGAATTCCAAAAATATAATTGGATCATGCCTGTAATCTGATCTGTTAATCTGGGCATGATTGAATTATGATTAGGGCGTTGACTGGGCCATGTCAGTCAGTGGGGCGTTGAGCCCCACCCCTTGGTGGATGGGGAATTGAATATAAAAGGCAAGGCAAAGAACAGAGTTGAAGTAGTCTTTGAGAAGCAGCTTTGATGTTGCAAAGAAGGCCCCAGGAGAAGAAAAGTGAACCATTCACCTGATTGCCTACAGTTGACCTTGTGGAGGAACCAGGAGCCAAGCCTGGAGAGAAACGCAGCCCCGGGAAGAGAGGAACCCAAAAAGCCTGAATCCTGGGCAAATGTCGGCAGCTGTCTTGCTCCAACACGTGACAATGGACTTTGGTGAGGGAAGAAACTTATGCTTTATGGGCTGGTAACTGTGGACTTCTACCCCAAATAAATACCCTTTATAAAAGACCAACCCATTTTTGGTATCTCACATTAGCACCCCTTTGGCTGACTAATACAATATATATATTTAAAACTGCAAAAATGTTGGCAGAGGCAACAGTCATCTGAAGGCTTGACTGGGGCTGGAAAATCTACTTCTAAGCTTACTCACTTGGTTGGTGGCAGGAGCTTCAGTTCCTCATCATCTGGGCCTCTCTACACAGAACTTCTTGAGTGTCCTCATGACATGGTATTTTGCTTTCTCCAGAGAAAGTGATTAGAGACAGAGAGAGCAGGAAGCTATGGTGCCTTTTATGAACTGGTCTCCAAGGACTATTCGGTAGAAGCAAGCCCCAAAATCCAACCCACACTCAAGGGGAGGGGAATTAGGCTCCATCCTTTGAAGGAAGTGTTGAAGAATTTGTACATATTTTAGATGATGACATAGTTCAATTATCTAACATTGAACAGTACCTACAATAGACCAAACACTAAGCCAGATTTTTTTTGACAAATTTTCTGATTTAATGATAGGTATTTTCATCTCTGTGTTAGACATAAGTGAGCAAATCTCAGAGGTGAATTGACTTGCTCACAGGACTGGGACACGAGATTTGAACCAGGCCCTTTGAGACCATGCCTAGTTTTCCTCACTTGTTTGCAAATACTCATTGTACACTGTTGTGTTACAATTGATGAGTGTACAATGTTGAGGGGGCCCCCTTACTTAGATCATGTTGGAGTTACAACCTTAACCACCACCACTGAACAAGACTTCTGATGTTTCTGGATTTCTCGCAGTTGTTGATTCTTCAAGGCTCACTGCAGCCTCTGGCCTTGGCTCTTAAACTCTTGTATCAAAAGAGATTTAATACCCTAACTAAATCTGTATCTCAATTTAATGAAAATGATTTGGATAGTTTGATGGTCCCATGCCAGTGTAATTTTAAATAAAACACCTTCATTCTTTGGCAGAGTATGCTGCCCTGATGTTTAACTACTGAAAATTACTTAAGTGAAGTGCTCTTTATAATATTGTCTTTACAACATCAACTTGTTTTACAGCATTTTTTCCCCAGAATAAACAAAAAGAAGTTTAATGGGTATCTTTGAGGCTAAGCTTCATGTATGTTGTTAGAAAGTAAACCCTGGCTGACTGTAGATTATGAAGCAATGTCTCTTAGGCAGAAAGTATCAGGATTTGGAGTTACACAGACTGGATTTGAATCCTAGCTGTGCCAGTTACCAGCTGTGAAACTTGTTATTTAACTCTCTTTCTAAGCTTCAGTTTCTGTAAAATGTGGATAATAATATTTACTGCCTAGGATTGCTGTGAAAAGTAAATGTTTAACGCATATAGTGTAATATCTGACATATAATGAATGTGCAACAAATGGTAGCTTCCATTTTTCACTGCTGTGTTTATACACTTCAGCACTTAATTATTTTTAGGTGACTTTGAACAGAAGTGTAAGTATATCTTTCCAAAATAGAGTACACTTTGAGATTTAATGCTTTAGCTCAGTTTTGTGAGGAGGAAATCTCCTTGACTATTCTGGCAGCTAATAGCTGTCCAAAGCAACGTGGAGCATTTGCAATTTGGCCTCCTGTTTCCCACACATTGACTGACTGCCAAACACCCTCTTAAATGTCTAACCTTTTTAAATGATTAAAATGATGATGATAATGCATAAAAATAGAATCAGTAGAATGTTAACATCATATTATCAATACTGGGTCTTTTGGTATTGTTTATTGTTGAGCTTTTTTCTTTTGGCCTATGAACTTAGCAAAATGTCCTGCGAGTACAAGTGTTTTTGTGCTAATAACAGCACTTTAAAATGACCAGGCTTATTCAATATTTATGTCACCCACCAAAATATAGATCCCAAGAGCACCTCTGGGGCAGGCCTAAACCAGCAGCCCAGTATGGCATTTTGCCAACTTGGCAGATGAAGTTTATGAAGTTAAATGACTTACCCAAAGTCACATAAGAAGAGTCAGAGGAGGGGCTAGGACCCAAGTCTCCTGCCTCTGAACAGTGCTTTACTACTAGATAACATTTTAAACATTATTTACCTTGAAAAGTTGAAAGCATATGTGGATATTTATGAATGTTGCTTAATCTGCAATTGACAGTATGTATAAGGTTTTATTAAAGAACTTCATGGCTATATATATGATATAACTATAAAATTATAAGGGTGTATGTATTAGTCAGGGTTCTCTTGGGAAACAGAATCAACAGGAGATATCTGTCAATAATATGAGATTTTATAAGAGTCTCTCATGCGACCGTGGGGATGCACAAGTCCAGGTTCCGCAGTCAGGCTGCAAACCAGGGGCTCTGATAAAAGTTCTATGAAAGGTCCTTGATGACAGTGGAATGCCTCTCTCCCACATTGGGGGTTCCGAGGACTGAATCCCGGTGAAGACAGGAGGAGAAGGATGAGAAGAGAGGGCAGGAAACAGACACAGAGAGTTGCCCAGCGAATGGACACAAAAACAGCAAAGACGGGGTGGGGGGAGTAAAAATGAATAAAAGTAAATACATAAATAAATAAATATTTTTTTAAAAAAAAAGGTCCTTGATGAGTTTCTGGGAGAAGTTGGCTGTCCAATGACGAGCTGGGAAATTCTGTGAATGTTGAAATCACTTCCCCTTTTAAGGCATTCAACTGATTGGATAAAAGTGTCACCTATTGATGATGCAAACTCCCTGATTGATGCAGATGTAATCAGCCATCCATGCAGTAAACTCACTGGTGATCAAAGTCCATAAATGCTCTTGTATTACAATTAGCCCAGTGCTTGCTGGACCAAACACCTGGACATAATTACCTGGCCGAGTTGACACATTAGCCTAATCATCACAGTGTATAATATTTTTTTATTGGACATAGTTCAGTTTTTATGAAAAACAAGCAAAAAAACCCCACAGAAAATGGGAGCTTTATGATAAAAAGAAGAAAATGTAAATGTTGTTGAATGCAAAGCCTACACTCATGAAATAAAGAGCTTTCTTTAGCTTTTCTCTTTACAGATGGTCTTGCCTCCTACTTCCCAAATAACAATGAGGCTTTTAGGGTGCCTCTCATTTTTCCTGATCTCAGCCATAGCTGTCTTTCTTCTGTTCAGAGGTGGGGTCTTCACTGCATTCTTGTCCTAAGTTTACTGGCCCTGCTCTGGGACGTTGCTCTACCAGAACTCCTCTCTCTCAAACGAACGTTCTGCCTCCTTTCTTGCTCTCTACCCTCAGGCTCTAAATTCATTTCCAAGGACTGGGAACTTGACACATAGACATTTGGGAAACTGTTTAATGCCTAAAGAGTGAGACTTGTGGCAGGGCCTTGGAGGGGTAGCTTTAGGCTTTGGAGGTCTTGTACTAAGAGGCCCCACAAGTTACATTTGAGGCTTGGAAGTAGCTAATAGTGTGCAATACAGCTGTTTCCCATGTATTGCTGCAGCATGCGCAAGAGGACTTAAGTTGTAGGCTACAGTCATGTTTGTCCTTACTGGGCAACTGTAGCTTATGGGGGGTTTGCCCACATGAAAATGGTCACTTGCACTTGGAGTCTCTTGGGCAGGTGAGAACATTAGTAAAGGTGTGGGTCATGGACCTCAGAAATGCTGCGGACTGTGGGCTGCAGAAAAGGCACAAACTAGGAGGGCAACTTAGGCGAATGCTAAGGGCTTTGGGTACTGGCTGCTGCAGCCTGGTCTTGATGTCTTGTGGAAAAAAATTCATTTCAAGGTTTAGAACATGTAAGGCTGAGGAAAGACAGAGAATGTAGGAGCACAGGGCAGAAGTAAGGGTTCCTACGGGTATGATAGTAACTCCTACAGTAGCTTCAGTTCAAAATCTTAGCTGAATCAAATGTGGGGATAAGGAAGAAAACTTCCTTAAGAGACGGCTCCAGCAGGCCTAAGCAATTCTTCTGCAAAAGGCTTGAAATCATCTGTTCACAAGTCACTGTGGAGTCAATTTCACTAGAGAGAGCTCATGCTCAGTCAGCATTCAGTGCCAGAGATATATGACTCTAGGGGAAATGGAAATAAGAGGTTTCAAAGATTTTGGATAGAAGAGAAAGGCAACTCAAGTAAGGCCTTGTTATTGGGACTGTCGCCACTGCAAATTTTTATAAAATGTGCAAGAGGGCCACAGTTATGGGTTGAATTGTGCCTCTTAAAAAGATATGTTAAAGTCCCCACCCCAGTACCTATGAATGTGACCTTATTTGGAAACAGGGTCTTTGCGCTTGTAGGTAAGTTATGATGAGGTCATACTGAATTAGGGTGGGCCAGAATCCAATTTGACCTGTGTCTTTATAAGAAGAGAAGAGACACAGCCAGACTGACACAGGGAGAAGACAACCATGTGAAGACAGAAGCAGAGATTGGAGTTAGGTGGCCACAAGCCAAAGAACACCTGAGGCCACCAGTAGCTGGAAGAGCAAGTTAATATTCTCATGATAATACTATGATAGCACAGAGAAATGAATGACTAACCGACAAGGAACATGAATGGCTATATAGACGAATAGATATTTGAAAGTATTGAAGCATACCATGTAGCAACTCACTCCACAATTATTGTTAATTTCTCTAGTGTGATAATATTGTAATTATGTTTTCACACAAAAAATCCCATTTTATTTTAGAGATACATACTGAAATATTTACAGATGAAATGATATTGCAATTTGCTTCAAAATAATGGGAAAGGATGGTTAATGGATGGGGTAGAAATTATAAAAAATTGGCCATGAGTTGAAGAACATGGGAGCTGGGTGATGTGACAATGGAAGTTGAGTATACTATTCTCTCTGTTTTATTATGTTAGAAATTTTACATAATAAAAAAAGTATTTTGTAAATCCTTGAAAATCCTTCAGGAGGAAGCATGTTTTGTGACAAATGATCCTTTTAAAGCACTTTTTTTCTTTATTACATGCCTTTTCTTTCTTTTTCTTGTCTAATTGCTTTGGCAAGGACTTCCAACAATGTTGACTAACTGTGGTGACAGTGGATTTGGCAGTTTGAGATTATTTATGAATCCCCAAAAGAGAGATTATGTTTGTAAACTAATCTGTTCCTCTGGATGTGACCCCCTTTGATTGTATTAGATTCAGCTGAGATGTCTTTGATTAAATTACATTAAGATTGGGGCTTTGATTTGACCACATCAGTAGGGCATGAGCATGACTCTGGTTGAGTTCCCACCTCTTTGGTGGGCTGATATAAATGGACACTCACTCAAGAAGACACAGAAGAAGACAAAGGAAGAGAGAGAGCTCCATAGACACGAAAGAGGAGATAGCTCTGTCATGTTTGATCATTGGGCCCTGGGGAAAGATGAACCATTCATTCATTTTAGTTTGCAGCTGAAGAGAACAGAGCAGCTAAGCAGCTGATAAGGCCTGGAAAGAAGCAAGCCCTATGCCAGATTGATATAGGAACCCCTGAGAGATGAGCCCTATGCCTGCCTACAGCTGAGATCAGAAGAAGCTGGGCCTATGGAGCCTTAAGAGGCAGAAGGAAGGAGAGACCAGGAAGAGATCACCCACCATCTTGCTTCAACACGTGGCAACAGACTTTGGTGAGAAAGCAGCCTTGAGTTGGACTCTTTAGGGCCTTGTGACTATAAGCTTTTACCCTTTATAAAAGCCAACAGATTTCTGGTACTTTGCATCAGCACCCCTTTGGCAGACTAATACAGTGGACATCCTTGTCTTGTTCCTGATCTTAGAGGGAAAGCTTTCATTCATCAAGTAGGATGTGGACTTTTCATATGTGTCTTTTATCATGTCGAGGAGGTTGCCTTCTATTCCTAGTATTCTAAGTATTTTTATCAAGAAAGGATGCGCATGGATGAATCTGGAGGACATTATGCTGAGTGAAACAAGCCAGACACAAAAGGACAAATATTGTATGAATGTGTTACTATGAACCAAATATATTGCATAACATATTGTTTGATAAAAAAAAAAAAATTTTTTTATATGTATCCGTTACATTTAATGGAGAAATGTATATATTTATTCATCTGTGTTTACATTTTAGTTTTTGTTTAAATTTTCAATTATTAAATGTACAAAGTAAAAAAAAAAAAGGATGCGGAATTTTGTCAAATGCCTTATCTGCAACAATTGAGAAGATCACATGGTATTTTTCTTTCATTCTGCTAATGTGGTGTATTACATTAATTGATTTTTTTTTTTTTTAAATGTAGAACTAACTTTGCATTACAGGGAAAAATCCCACTTGATCATGGTGCATATTTCTTTTAATATGTTGGTGGATTCAGTTTGCTAGTATTTTTTGAAGATTTTTGCATCTATATTCCTAAGAAATAGTGGTGTGTAGTTTTCTTTTCTTGTGGTATATTTATTCGGCTTTGGTATGAGGGTGATGTTGACCCTGGAGAATAAATTAGGGAGTGTTCCCTCCTCTTCAATGTTTTGGAAGAGTTTGAGCAGAATTGGAATTAAGTCTTCCTGGACTGTTTGGTGGAATTTTCCTGTGAAGCCATATGGTCCTGGAGTTTTTATTTCTTGGGAGGTTTTTGATGACTGATTCAATCTCTTTACTAGTGATTGGTTTGTTGAGATCTTCTATTTCTTTTTGAGTCAATGTAGGTAGTTTGTGTGTTTCTAGGAATTTGTCCATTTCTTCTAGTTTATCTAATTTATTGGCATAAAGTTGTTCATAGTATACACTTTATAAGTTCTTTTATTTTCAGCGAGGTTGATAGTAATATCCCCCTTTTCATTTCTGATTTTTGTTATTTGTATCCTCTCTCTTTCTTTCTTTGTCAGTCTAGTTAAAGGTTTGTTGATTTTGTTGATCTTTTCAAAGAACCAGCTCTTGGTTTTGTTGATTCTATTTTTTTCTGTATCATTTATCTGTGGCATACTCTTTGTTATTTCCTCCCTTCTCCTTGTTTTGGGTTTAGTTTGCTCTTCTTTTCAAGGTCTTCCAGTTTTTTAGGTTAGGTGTCTGATTTGAAGTCTTTTTTCTTTTTTAATGTAAAAATTTCGAGTGTTAAATTTCCCTCTCAGCACTGCCATTGCTGCATCCCATAAGTTTTGGTATGTAGAATTTTCATTTTCATTCACCTCAAGATATTTCTTAATTTTGCTTTTGATTTTCTCTTTAACCCATTGGATGTATCAGAGAATGTTGTTTAATTTCCACATATTTGTGAATTTTTTCCTTCTGTTTTTGATTTCTAGTGTATTCTGTTGTGGTCAGAGATTATACATTGTATGATTTTAATATTTTTGAATTTATTGAGACTTGTTTGGTGACCTAACATATGTTCTATCCTGGAGAATGATCCATGTGTACTCAACAAGAATGTCTATTCTGTTTTTGTTGGGTAAACTGTTCTATATATGTCTGTTAGGTCTCGTTGGTTTAGTGTATCGTTCGAGTCTTGTATTTCTTTATTGCTTTTCTGACTAGATGATCTATCATTGAGAGTGGTGTGTTAAAGTCTCCCATTATTAATATAGAGCTGTCAATTTCACCTTTCAAATCTGTCAGTATTTGCTTCACATTTGCTTCTGCTATTAGGTGCCCATAAAATTATAATTGTGACATCTTCTTGTTTAGTTATTTCCTTTATCTATATATAATGGCCATTTTTGTCCCTTGTAACTATTTTTTAACTTAAAATCTATTTTATCTGATATTAATATAGCTACCTCAGCTGTCTTTTGGTTACTGCTTGCATGGTATATTTTTTCCATCCTTTCACTTTCAACCTATTTATTTCTTTGAATTTAAGATGAGTCTCTTGCAGACAGCATATAGTTGAATCATGCTTTTTTATCCATTCTGTCAATCTCTGTCCTTTGACTGGAGAGTTTACTCCATTTACTTTTAAAGTCACTACTGATAATATAGGACTTTGTTCTGCCATTTTGCTATTTAGCCTTTGTGAGTCTTTTCTTTTAAAGATTTATTATTTATTTATTTATCCCCCACCCCCTTCATTGTTTGTGCTCGCTGTCTGCTCTCTGTGTATACTCGTCTTCTCTCTTTAGCAGGCAGTGAGAACTGAACCTGGGACCTCCCATATGGGAGAGAGGCACTCAATTGCTTGAGCCACCTCAGCTCCCTGCTTTGTTGTGTCTCTCATTGTCTTTCCTCTTTGTTTCTCTTTGTTGCATCATCTTGTTGCATCAGCTTGCTGTCTTGCTCATCTTCTTAAGGAGGCAACAGGAACCAAACGCAGTACCTCCCATCTGGTAGGTGGAGCTCAATCCCTTGAGCCACATCTGCTTCCCTTCTGTGAGTCATACCTGTTTTGTCTCTCACTCTCACTAATGCCTACTTTCATATTTATTTGATTTTTTGTCTTCTACATGTTGAGTGCCTTCTCATTTCTGTCCAGATATATATATATTTTTTTTCTTCTATTTTCTTTGTTGTCACCATGGGGTTAAATTTTTTTTCCATTTTAAGAAATTTTGTTTTGTTTTGTTTTGTTTTTTGAGATTCTGGGGCTGAGTATTGAACCCAGGACCTCTTATGTGGGAAGCCAGTGCTCAACCACTGAGCCACATCAGCTCCCCCTTAAGAAATTTTATTGAACTATATGATTAATACACAGGTTAAAATTTAACATCCTGAATATATAACAATTATATTTGGTCTGATACCAACTTAACTTCAATAGCATGCACATCTACTTTTCCTATACCCATCTTTCCCATCATCATTTTTCTTGTACTTGTTACCACTTATATCTTTGGACATACAATGTCCAATTATCTTACTTAATTAATTATCTTACTTAATTATCTTACTTTTTATGCATTTGCATTTTAACACCTGTAGGAAATAAGAAGTGGAGTTACATACCCAACAATATACTACAATAATATAATTACTGTAACCGTTGGGGAATTTGTAATTATGAATTCCAAAAATATAATTGGATCATGCCTGTAATCTAATCTGTTAATCTATGCATGATTGAATTATGATTAGGGCGTTGACTGGGCCATGTCAGTCAGTAGGGCATTGAGCCCCACCCCCTGGTGGGTGGGGAATTGAATATAAAAGGCAAGGCAAAGAACAGAGTTGAA
>JAQZBX010110255.1:0-10388 GCA_029593785.1 Cabassous unicinctus
TTGACATGTGTTGGCTCATTTGATCCTATGTGGTCAAAGCTGGTTGAAAGAGCTCCAGCCTTGCCAGGCAGTAGAGGTTTGTGCTCCCTGTTCATCACCAACCCCTGGGTCCAAGGTGAGGTCTAGAGGTTGAACCTCAAGGGCATTAATCTTAGGGTAAACGGTTCGCTCGAGCCAGAGACCCCGACTCTTTCTCATCTCTCATGGGGTGGGAGTGTAGCGTGCAGGTTTCAATCACTAAAGTAGAAAGGAGGGAAAATCCCATTTCAGAAACCCCAGCTTATAGAGACTCCCGAGTCCCCAGCTCCTCTGCCCCTCAGGATGGGAACAAAGTGGTTGGTCCCTGGAATGCGTGCATGTGGCAGAAAGGGCTATAAATAAACCCCACCCCCCGCCAGGCGGGCCCCGCACCCTCGGAACACCCAGTGCTTGGTTTCCTCTCCCTTTGAAAGTCTTGCCCGGCCTGATGTGAATCCTAATTAAAATCACACACAGCATGACTTTTAATTAGCCAAAGCAGCCTCAGGAAAGTCATCGATGTTGAGCAGGGCGATTGTGCCAAGCGCCCTCCCCGCAACAGCCGTCCCCGTCCCGGAGGCCCCAGCTGCTGGGAGGCCCTTCAGCCCCGCTGGCATCCGGCCCCGAGGGCCTGGGGGGTGGCGGAGGCTCAGCCAGCCACAGTTTTCCTTTGCAGCCATGAGGAATGACTTTTATTAGGGGGTTGCAGTTTTATTTAACGTAAACTAGATGGGATTTAAAGTGGGCCCCCAAAGAGAGACAACAGCTGCTCCAAAAGGGCGTGGCTGGATTTTCTCCCTTGGGGTAAAAAATGTGGGGGCAAGAGCAGAGGGAGGGGGTGCAGGCCCCGATCTCCTCTTTTTTGCCTCTGAATCTAGTTTGAGAGGAAGAAATAAATGGAAAATGAAATTGGTTTTTCATAACAAATAAAATAGTTAGGGCAGTGATTTCTTAAAGCAGAAATGATTTCACTCTTCCTCATTCCCCTGAAGCCATGGATTTTTCTACTCCTCCGCCCATCAATCAAATAGAAATGTGTCCTGGGGGAGGGGGAGTGACTTCTTGCTCAGGAGAAGCTCGCTGGGAATCCTGGAAGGCTTACATCATAACTCACCCCTAGCAGAGCCGCCGCCGACTTCCCGGAACCCCAGGTGGGGGAACCCGTTAGAGCTGCAGGCAGCGCCCCGCAGGCGAGCCCTGGTTCCCGGAACCCCAGGTGGGGGAACCCCTCATTCCTGCAGGCAGCGCCCCCGCAGGCAAGCCCTGGTTCCCGGAACCCCAGGTGGGGGAACCCCTTAGAGCTGCAGGCAGCCCCCCGCAGGCGAGCCCTGGTTCCCGGAACCCCAGGTGGGGGAACCCCTCATTCCTGCAGGCAGCGCCCCCGCAGGCAAGCCCAGACAAGGACTCAGGCCTCCCTCCGAGGGGCCTAGACTCTAACAGGCCTGGGAAACCCTACAGCTCGTGGGAGAACAGAAAATAAGTTACACATGTTAGCAAAAAGAACAGAAGTCAATGGGAAAATAGGATTCTAACTATAGAAAAAGCAGATGTTCCTGAGACACCTGCACATTGCTATTCTGAGAATCAGTCCAGGCGTGGCTTTTACTAAACTAAAGGTGAAGAGAGTTGTTTATTGACAATCCTTTCCCTTAAAATATGTAAATGTCTCCATCCCTTATTTTAGGAACTTGACATTTTTAAGGAGATTTTATGGATTATTTGTTTCAAAAAATGGGTAATGAACGCCAACACAAGGAATACGGGATTTATCTTGAATTTCAGGAGTGAGAAAGCTAGATGGGGTGGGAGGTCTTTATGTCAGTGTCCCTAGGGCCTCGTGGGTCTGACCTGTGGGGTCGGCAACCTCAGCCCTTTTCAGATGCCCTGAATCATAAGATGCCTCTGCGCTATGCCCATATCTTTGGGGATCGCTTCCCACCAGCTGTAGAGACTTACCGACCCGCTCCCAAGATAAAGGCTTCCACCTACTCCCATTTCTTTCCTCCCTGGGTTCTTTGGCTGGGACCACTTGCCCGCAGGCAATAATGCTTCTTTAGCAGCTTTGTGACACCTTCACACATGCCTTTGTCTGGCCACAAGGCTTGCCAGGAAGTGCCATGTGCAGACAGAGGGGTTGCTTCTCCTCTTTCTCTCACACTCAACTCAATGTGGCAGTAAAGCCTGTGGACTCTTCCTTCCAATATGCCAACCACAACCGCCACCTCCACTGCTGTCACCTTGGTCCGAGCTCCATCAAGCCTCACCTGCTTTGCCGTAAGAGCCTCCTAACTAGTCTCCCTGCGTCTGCCCCGGCCCATAGGAGAGGAACTGCTCCAGGTTACAATTTTTAACCTTTTTATTGTAAAATCGAACATAGATTCCACGGTAGGGGACAGCCCTAGCACCACCCGCCACCCTTCCTCGGACCCACAAATACGTCTTGTGCTCTGGGCCAATTGTGACAGCCTGGTGGAGTAAAACACAATCCCCTAGGAGAGAAGGGGACTGCAGGACATGCCTTCCCCTATTGGCCCGAGCGTATAGGAACAGTCACTGGGGACAGACTGGCTCTGGCGGGCACGTTTTATGATACCCAGCTCACACCTCGGTGGTATGTCTGTCTGTGGCAGGGCAGAAGACGGGTTTCTCCACCACAGCACATGAAAACAAAACATGTAGAACATCTCCTAAGCCGGCCACCGCTGGCTCTGGGTGGCACTGACCTCTGTCTTTTCTCTCTGTGGGTAAAAGTCTTTCCATCAGAGCCCACGTGAGTCAGTTTTGCTGGCAGCCCCGACTCCTGCAGGCGAGTGGGTTGACCTCACTTTAGGTGTCTCTCCTTCTGACTGACAGATACAGAAAAACATATAAAATGTATAGTTCAGTGAAATACTGTAAATGAACATATTTCCTAACCAATGCCAAGCCAAGACAGGCCACTTTGCCAGCCACCCCAGAAGCCCCTCCATGGCTGCTTCCCAGTCACGGCCCCTGCTTCTCTCCCTCCCTCCCAAAGAAACCACCATCCTGACTAGTACAGGAAACACTTCCCTACCAGCATTCCAGTTTAATCATCCCAGTATGACTCCCAGACACGATGATTACTGGTACCCACTTGGTGAAACTCGGCGTGGCTTTTAAGTCTACAGGTTGCCCTTCCTTACTTTTCATTTTCTCAGAATGTATCTGTCTCTGTGCCTAGGCTGAGTGATCGATAGACTTTCTTGTGGTCTGGATTTTGGTAATTCCATGTTTATGGTGCAGGCAGCACATTCTTTTCTGTGCTCTGTGTTTCTGGCAAAATGGCAGCAGGACTCAGAGGCTTGGTCAAAAACAGGCATAATGGGAAGCGGATGTGGCTCAATTCATAGGGCTCCCGTCTACCATATGGGAGGCCCCAGGTTCGCTTCCCGGGGCCTCCTGGTGAAGGCAAGCCAGCCCGCGTGGCGCGGTGAGCTGACGCAGCAAGGCAACGCAACAAAGGGAGACAAGCAGACACAGAAAAACGCAAAAGCAAATGGACACAGTGAACACAAGCAGCAAGGGAGGGATAAATAAATAAATTAAAAAATAAATAAAATAAAAAATAAATTAAAAAAAACAGGCATGATAGTGAATTATGAAGCAGCTATCGGAGAGCTGAGGGAGATAAAGTCAGAAACTTACATTATGATGTTAAAACACACCAACCAGAAAGCACCAGGAACTTCCCCGTGGTCCAAGTTACGTTTCTTTAGCTTGCTGCAGTGAAGGAGAGCGCACCCAGGGCGGCCGGGAGCACCTTGGTCAGGGAGATCTGGGAGTGCTCCTAAGAAGGACCGGGGCTTGTATCGAACGAGGCTAAGAAGGGCCTGCGGAGGCGGCATCAGGGGCGAGGGCAATTTGGTGATGGAGTGTGTTAAATATTTTTATCTAGGAGTTTGCACAGCGAAAGCAGGGCTGGGGCTGCCCCTGGTAAGGGAGCAGCCTTCACACATGTTAGAGAGGGGCGTGGTCAGCCACTTCCACGGGGCAGACTGGCCTGGTCTCTGTCTAAACGTGTTCGCGTTCCCAAGCGGTGCTCAGGCTGATCTGGGAACATCGCGCCCAGCTGCCGGCTACCAGAAAGGCCGGGTGTCCTTCTTGGTACCCCTCAAGGTCTAGCTGCCAGCCGGATTGGGTTTTACTTTATCAACAGTCATATTGTGGAAGGTCTCAATTATCAGTGTGAGGAGGTTGGTATCTAATTTGGTAGATAAGAGGGAGCCACCAAAGACATTTGGGCCCTGGAGTGATCAAGCTAGAATTGAGCTTTAGGGATCAGGTATCGGTTTTGTGGGAGAGAAAAGATTGGCTACAGTGTGACTAATTAGAGGCAATCATTACCATCCAGGTGAGGCACAGTGACTTAAAGCCCTGGGAGTGAAACAGAGAAGACGGATGGAGGAGGTATTTGAGGGCAGGGGGTTACAAGGCTGCAAGCCTGCATAGATGGTTGGGGTGAAGGAAGCGGGTGTGGCAGTCACTATTACTCGTGTATCCAATAGCCATGCCCCATTCTTGCCATCACCTTTGCAGACCTTACCTGGCTTTTCTTAAAGTAAAGGCTGCTCCTGTGGCCTCATTACGGCCAAGGAGCCCTGTGAGGATGAATGATGCGGCTCCTGGGGAGGTTTTTAAATGCTTTATAAAAGTGACAGATATAAACAGCATGGTCCCTTGAACTGGTCCTTTTCTCTTATTTTAGGCAAAACTAGGGAATGTGATGCCTAAAGCCCCCCTCCCCAGGTTTTTTCCTGGGGAAAAAAAAGTATTTTCTGTGTCATCGCTTGTTGGAGTTGTTTTAACTTGGAGCCCAAAGCATCCCAACCAACACCCAGGGAAGGCTGAAGACAACTTAAAATGACTTTGAAGTATATGACCTACAGGGTAATGGGCCCTGCATAGACTAGGGAAGCCCAGAGGAGGAGCTGCACTGGGGGTGGATAAGGGAGGTGGTCATATTGTTTGAATCTTCTGGGTTCAAATAGACAGTAAATATCCTGGTCTGGAGCTTGGGGCACAGGTTGGAACTGAGAAGGAGGCAATGGGGGCTTCATCTGCCTGGGCTTGGAGGATGTGCTATGGGAGAAGAACCCAGCAAGTGCTGCTTGGAAAGGGGGTCTCAGGTCTGCGTTTGGGGGATCCTGAATAATATACTTTAGTTATTATCCAGATAGCAAGATGTTACTTTTAGGGTATTATGAACTCATAGCCTGACTCAGTTTCTTCACTTTTGAAGTCTGACTAGAAAATAAATGTATTTCGCTTGAATCAACAAAGTCACTAACCAATCCACACGTGAGACTTCCCTTCCACTCTGCTTGTGCATGTGTCTCTTTTTTGAAAAATTTATTTTTCAGTGTTTCAAAGGCAGCTGGTGCCTATGAGGAGCGAGAGGTGCTGTAGCGGCCAGGGGAAGAAAGGATGAGGGAAGGGGAGCAGACCCTCTGGGGCCACGGGGGGCGCGTCGGGAAGGGCAGGGCCTAAGTGGGGAGCCAGGGAGGAAGAGCAGGGCAGTTTGCGGGTTTCTGGGCTGCTGGGCCCCTACCCTTAGAATAGCCACACCTCATCCTTTAAGCAAGGAAGCGCTCTTCGAGGAGAAGACACTCAGCCGTGGAAGGAGCTGTCCATTTTGCTAGAGTTGGTGATGGAGCTGGCGCCAGAGTCAGCTCTTCTAACTCTTGGTCCATTGCTCTCTTCCTTCCCACCATGAGACCTTTCTGTGCAGAATGAGATGGGGAATCAATGGAGAATTTTAAGAGGAATCATATGATTTGATCTGTGTTTAAAGGTACCACCCGGCCTGCTCTGATGAGGAGAGAAGGGAGGGAGGAAGGAGAGGGCAGAAGGTGAAAAAGGATGTTGCAATAACCCAGGGGTAGAGTGGTGGTAACTTGACCAGGGGTTGAAGCAGCAGAGGTGGTGAGAAGTGGTTGATTCAGGATATATTCTGATGATAGAGCCTATGGAATTCCCTGAAGGGTTGGATGTGGCATATGAGAGAAAGAAAGGAGATAAAGATTACTCCCAGGTTTAGAGCCCAAGCAACTGAAAAGATGTTTCCTGAAACGGGGAAGCAGCAGATTTAGAGGGGGAGAGGGCAGGAGTATCATTATGAGCACATTAAGTTTTAATAAGTCCAGGCAGTTGAGTGAATGAGTTGGGATTTCAAAGTTGAGGGGAATTTCAGGCCAAAGATGCAAATGTGGGAGCTGTCAACATTTAGGAAGTATTTAACGCTTTCCCAGGAGAAGATCTCCCAGGGAGAGAGGATGGAAGGAGAAAAGAAGATTCCCTCCCCATCTTTTAAGATTTGGGTTTCTTCAAGCTGCTAAACCAGAGACATCAACAGCCAAAGCCTGGTTTATCTTCAGTTTTCTACAATAGGATGTTGGAACCATTAGAAAAATCAGCCCAGCTGGGAAGCTCATGAGAACTGGAAAGGTCGGTGGGGTCAGTTACCTCTGTGATACCATGTCACCAGAACACCATTTGCAACCTGTTTGTCCTGCCAGCAGTTAAACTCAGGGATGCAGACCCAGCGAGGGCC
Source organism: Cabassous unicinctus (assembly GCA_029593785.1). Classification (NCBI taxonomy): domain Eukaryota; kingdom Metazoa; phylum Chordata; class Mammalia; order Cingulata; family Chlamyphoridae; genus Cabassous; species Cabassous unicinctus. Next base: position 6,590 of record JAQZBX010110255.1, read on the forward strand.
TTTCTGCCAGGCATCCCCTTCCCATCAGTGAGGGCGTCGTTCTTACAGTCCTGGACAATGGGGGAACTTTTGTTTCCTGGCAATGCAGGCTGTTTGCCCGGATAACAGAATAAAATGGGGGCTACGAATAAGTTGAAGAAACCACAGGACTTTGTTGGTGTGGACTGGAAACTGCCTAACCAGAAGGTCAAAGCTGTCAGGTTGCCCAAGCAGGTTATGCTGACGAGACCCACAAGGAAACATACCCATTTAGCCCCACCAGAGGTGGTCAGTGTAGTGGCCAGCAACATGCAATTTGGAGACACACTGCCTGGGTTGGAATCCTGTCTTTATCATTTGCTGTGTGACCTTGGACAAGTGACTTAACCTCTCTGTGTTTCAGAAGCTCCTATGAAAAGGAAGTGTGATAATGGTAACCGCTTTAGGGTAGTTTTGAGGATTAAATGAACATATATGAACTGCTCCATAAGGCTTGCTACCCTTGAGGACTGATCCCTTAGCTGTGTTCCCATCCTACTATTTGAAATATCACCTGAGACACATGTGAACTCAGAGCTCTTTTGGTAAATGAGAGGATGGACTCCGCTCAGGGATGCCATACCTCCATCCTACTCTTTAATCAGGTTAAGTCAATACTTATTGACTGGGTGTCTGCAGCATGGATGGCTCAGTGCTGGAAGCCGATACACAGATGTGTAACTGGCCGAACAGGGACGCCAATGATGTTCGGGGCAATGACAGGAAGTGTCAGAGGGCAGTACAGTTTTAATGAGATGCTGGGACAGACGGTGAGAGGTGCAGGGATTCAAACAAAGAATATTAACAGACCATTTACTTGGAAAACCCAAGAGAATCAACTAGAACTTACAGAGCTTAGAGTCACGTTGGGCAGTCCAATCAGCTACAAAAGCCAGATATTTTTAGGCAGCTAAGCAAGTCAATTGTAAGATTCACATAAAGAGAAAAACATGTCAGTAAAGCATAGAGGCTTATTGAAAAGGAAGGAAATTTAGGAGGAATTTGCTCTATCAAACTTGGTGTTGGCGCAGGAATAGAAAAAAGGATCAATGGGACAAAATCCAGATGCACAAAATAATGTATTAAGAATAATTGGCTAAATCCAAAAGAGAAAGAAATCCAATTTTCAATAGCAATAAGGATATCGAGCACTTAGATATTATAATAAGCATTGGGGATTCATATGAATAAAACTATGAAAAGAAAGAACAAGATGATGAGATGCATAGCATAGTCCTGGATAGAAAGCTCATATTGACTAGATAGCTATTTCCTGCCTCTCAATCTATAAAATGTGGAGGTCCAATAAATTACCATGAGGGAAATTGTCTAACATGAATTTGGAAAATTAAGACATGAAATAAAAAGAAATTTTTGGAGGAAATAAAAGAAATACCAACTCTACCAGATATTTTCACATACAGGATTACAATAGCTGGAGTGTGGGGCTAGGGTTGGGAACTGAGCAATAAAATGCAGTAGAAAGTTCAGGAATATATAAGGCTTTACAATGTGATAAAGGTTGTATTTTCCATTATTTGGAAGAAGATCGATAACTCACTAAACGGTATTCAGACCATTTTTAAATTGCCTAATGATCCAGATGAAAATATTAAGTCTGATCCATATCTCATTATGTACACCAAAATAAATTCCAGATACAACAATAAATTAAATGTAGAAAACATCAAAGTCCTGGAAGAAAAATAAATGAATGTTTACATAATATGAGATGGTTTATAAACTTGAGAGCAAACATGGAAAGCACAAGGGAAAAGCTTACTGAATGTAAAACAAAAATGAAAAGCTTTGCCTTTAATATCTCTCAAGTCCATTCATTTTGGATTACTTACTTCAAGATACTGTCTCTTGCCTGAATTCATTCCAGCACACATGCATTTATTCACTGAGTGCCTACTATGTGACCAACATTTCCTAGTACCAGGGATTCAGCAGTTAGGAAAAATAAAAGGCCAGCTTCCGGGAAGATGGCGGACTAGGAAGACAGGGAATCTCTTCTCCAGAAAAATAGCTAAAGGACAGGCTGAAACAGCCCTGAAATAGATCTTCTAGGGTTTAGGACAGCAGGTGAAGGCTGCACACCACCCAGAGAAGAGAGGGACAAAAGAGGGAAATTGTGACGACAGAACTGCAAGTTGGAACCAGCAGCAGCTGCTGCTGCCTGCACCCTCCCCCACACTCTTTAGAATTCTCAAGCCTCTGGGCCTGTGACTACAGACAAAGGGGGCTCCAGGGATCTACCACTCCAGGAAAGGGGAGAGAGAGAGACACAGCCTTAGGCTGTTTCAGGTTCTGACCCTCAAATTTGGGCTACGGAGCCCCATGGACCCTTCCACATGGTGGTTTGCCCTAGGAGCCGGTGAAGGACTGGAGAAATCCGACCCTCACAACCTCCCTCTCTTCTAGCCTGGACTAATTGTTGAGGACTCCACAGGGAAGGGGAGAGAGAGCCTGGGGCTGACCCTGCTTTTGACTGGCAGGTTTGGTCTGCCCTGCCCCGAGAGCCCTTCCAGGCCAGGTGGGGCTGCGCCATTGTTTGCCTTGGAGCCTGTAAGGGGCTAAAGATATACAAACCTCCCAATCTCCTCCTCTACTAACAGGGTCTGATTGCTGAAGACTCAGAGGGGAGTGGAAATATTTCCTAGCTGGGAAAAGGGAGGGGGCTGCCATAGAAGGCTGGAGAACTGTCTCAGGAAGTTTGAATTACAAGGCTCTTAGCCCCCAGACAGGAAGCTCTATCACATTGATCTGGTCTGTGTTGCAACAAATACACTCCGAACAGGCATTGAATTGAGAGCTGCCAATAAGCGCCATCTCCTGGCAGACCAAGGAAGTGCACACAACAAAATTAACTAGGAGAGGCGTTTCCTGGCCTCTATAGCCTCCCTGCCCAAGGCCTTAGGAAGTGACTCTACAACCAATTACAGGGTCCAGTGCCCAGTTTTGAGCAACCAGCAAGACAATCCTAATCAAGGTTGAGCCAAAAATCAAAGAGCTGTGGTAACTCACAGCCTCCTGCCACTAAAACCCTATAAAAGAGAAAGAGATAGAGCATCTAAGTAAAATACAACCTAACCAGATGCCTAAACACCAGCAAAAAATTATGAGCCATACTAAGAAAATAGAAGACATGGCCCAAGAAAAAAGGAATACATCAAAGTCCCAGAAGAGATGCAGAATTTGAGAGAACTAATGAGTGATGAGCACAAATTTCCAAAATCAAATTAATGAGATGAAAGACAATATAATTAAAGAGATAAATGACATCAAGAAGACATTGAGCGAACGCAAAGAAGAATTTGAAACCCTGAACAGAAAAGTAACGGAGTTCATGGGAATGAAAGACACAACAGGCAAAGTCAAAAACAAATTTGAGGCATACAACAGCAGACTCGAAATGATAGAAGAAAGAATAAGTGATACCAAAGACAGAGCAGCTAAAATTGAAGAGAGAAAAGAAGAGAGAGAGAAAAGAATGGAAAAAATTGAGCAGGGGCTCAGAGAGTTGAATGACAACACAAAATGCAACAACATACGTGTCATGGGAGTTCCAGAAGGGGAAGAGAAAGGAAAAGGGGCAGAAAGAGTATTTGAGGAAATAATAGCTGAAAATCTCCCAAGTCTCACAAAAGAAATGAACTTACATGTCCAAGAAGCACACCGTACTCCAATGAAAATAAATCCAAATAGACCTATGCCAAGACACATACTATTCAGAATCTCAAATGTAAAAGATAAAGAGAAAATTCTCAGAGCAGCA
>JAQZBX010110256.1:0-10381 GCA_029593785.1 Cabassous unicinctus
ATTTTTTATATTTGAAAAGATGCTTAGATTACATAAATGTTGCACAAAAATCACAAGGATTCCCATGTTCCCCACCTCCCACACCTCCCATAACATCCCACATAAACATCTTTCATTAGTGTGGCACATCACCTGCAATGGATATACACATCTTGGGGCTTTGCCATTAAGCATGGACCATAGTTCACGTTGTAGACCACATTCTTTCCCACACAGTTCTGCATGGCATATCCTGATGTAAAATGGTCTATATCTGCCACTGTAGTGTCACTCAAGATAATTCCCAAGTCCCTAAAAAAACCCTGTATTACAACTGCTTTTCCTTTCCCTGCCCTGAAAGCATCTAGTGGCCACTGGTTCCACCTCACTGTTGCAATTTCTTCCGTTGCTTGAATCACAATATGTCTACAACAGAATGCCAATGAGTCCACTCTAGTCCACAGCTCCTCCTTCAATCCTGAGGAGTTTGGGATGGTGATGTCCACTCCAACTCCAAGTGAGAGGGGCCTTATATTCCATGGATATTATGGATGGGATTATCCTGCCTGCAGCTGCAGACTCTCTCCATTCCCTGGGATGGATATCATCCCACACAAAGGGGCTCCTGAGGGCTCTGGAGACACCCAGGTCCTATATAAGGGGGGAAAGCTCCAGAGATTGATGCCTTATCATTGGGCTCTACTTTGGAATCTGTGTTCCTGAGAGTGACAGAGTTGGACTCAAATAAGTCCTCCCTGCACATGGTCCATCAATCCATTCTATTCAAACCTATATGTGATGCTGGAGTTTTTTTTAGGTGTACTTCCAGAGACTGGAGCCTTTGGCCTACCTATGTGCCAGCTGTGCCTGGAATCTCAGTGGAGCTGCAACTCCTACTCTACAGCTCAATGGACTCACCCAAGTCACCTGGTGAGGAAATTAAGATGCTATATTATTAATGGGGAATCCATCTGCTTATTAGGAGGAGATTTCATTTGTTGAAAAGGGGGGGAAATATGAGAAGGCATAATATTCAAAAGGCATGGCAAATATTTATGGAGACTTGAAGAATGATTTAATTATCAAGATAGTAGCATTGCTAGATATATTTGATAGCCACTAAGAATATGTTTATACTAGGAACACTATCCAAGTCATATGCTGTGTCAAATGAAATCATGTAAAATGGGAGAAATTTGGAGTCACCTCCTATTAGGGTTTTGGACAGTAGATGCAGGAAATATTAGGAAGACATTAAGTAAAACTAAATTGTTGGTCTCAGTAAGTATCTGTTGAAATGAGTTAATGTATATTAACTATACAGTAAAATGAGTAGGGATAGAATATAGGAGCTGATGTTTGGCAAGAGGGCTTAATGCACTGGATGTTCCCATGTGATAGGTAAACCTAGGCATGAAGAATAATTGTGAGAACAAGGAAAAAGAGATGTGTTTGTGATTACAGGTGTAATATTGATGTGAGGTGGGGCATTTCAGAAAAAATTTAAGTATTGTGAGTAACAATTCAGGAATTTGAGCTTGGAAGATAAGGAAACCAAAATTCACATTCTAGATGTACAATCTAGATGTGTAATCACATTCTAGCCATGAAATTTTGTCATGTTACTTAAGTTTTCTCAACCTCTAAACATGTCCTTTGTTAAACTGGTAAATAAACCATAAGCAACAGGATTATTGTGAGGATAAAATAGTAGAATTTATGTACGCCTTTAAGCAGTGACACAGATAATATCTTTCCATTTTTTCTAGACAGTTGGAACAAGTAGATGTTTACTTGTCTTTAGGACACTTTATTATTATTTGTCCATGAAATACAATTATTAAAAAATATTTAAGGGGAGAATTTACAGTTTTTGAATGCATAACTTTTTCAGACACAAATGCATGTATAAATTCGGGGTTGTTTCAGCTAATGATGCTTAATAGAGGACAGGACCTCAGTAACCATTTTACTAAGGTATCTGATGGAGAAACCAGATATTCTCCTAACTCCATCTATTCTAAAATTTCGATGCCTCTTTTTCTTAGGAGGATTGTCACACATGGCAGAACATTATAACTCATGTACTCCTGGTACTTTCTGATGAAGGGTATTTTAAGGGACCCCATAAAGAGGGCAGGTGACATTCATCCCTCCTAATGAAATAATTCCTTATACTGATTAAACCCATTATGAAATAGAGTAAGTTGAGTCAATAGTATCCAAATGAATTGGGAAATATCTAAAAGGCAGGGTTGAGGGAGTGATATTTATAAAAAATCCCATGAGGGTAAAATAAAATGTTTTAGGACAAGTGTATACAAAAGGAGCAGGGGAGAGAAGAAATGAAGTGAGCATCCAGAGAACTAGGAGAGATATTGGAGAACTCTCCAATATGAAGAAAGCTAGTTTTGTTATATATGGTATGCAATGAAATAAACATGAAATATCTTTTAATTATAAAACATTTATAAAATGCCAATTTTCACATTATATAAAACACTCTTTACCCATTCATCTGTTGATGGACACTTTGGTTGCATTCACCTTTGGTCTATTGTGAATAATGTTTCTATAAACCTTGGTATATAAACACCTCTTGAAGCTCCTTATTTCAAGTGTTTGGGGTATATATAAAGAGTGGGATTGCCAGATCATATGATTAGCCTATGCTGTATAGTCTGAGGAGCCACCAAATGGATTTCCACAGTGGATGCACCATTTTACAAAGCCACTAACAATGTATAGTGTTCTAAATTATCTGCATCATTACCAACACATTTCTTTTTTCAAATGATATCTATCCTAGAATATGAAGTTGTATTGCATGTAGTTTCCATTTAAATTCCAGGATGGTTTAATTTCTGTAAGATCACTGGTAATATTTCACATTCCATTTTGGATTTAATCTATGACCTCTCCCTTTGTCTTTTAAATGTCTTTGTCTTTTAAATGTTTGTCAAATTTGCTCATTTTTTTTTCAAAGAACCAACTTTTGATTTAATTATCTCAAATGTTTTATCTATTCTCTGTATCATTTATCTTCAATCTAATCTTCACTGTTTCTTTTATTTTATTATTTTTTCTTTAATTTGCTCTTCTTTATTTAGTTCATAGAGATGTTCACTTATGAAAATGATTTAAGAGGTTTCATTTTTTAAAATAAACTTTTAATTTTGAATTAATTTCAAGATCATGGGGCAGTTGCAATGAAGATACAAAACCTATACGGGGAAAAGATGGGGAGAGTTTCTTTTGGAAATTAGGACACTCTGGAGCACTCATCTATATGACAGCATTTAGAAAGCCATGAAGCAAACTCAGGCAAGATGCATGCTCTGAAAAAACTGAGAAGTCCATTAGCCTTCATTCTATGCGGATCTCTGGGGTCAGTACAAGTGTGAATAAGAACTGAAGGCTTGCTACAGCAAAGAGCTGTCTGCAAGAGTGGCAGAGGTTTTGTTTTTGTTTTTATTAATTTGTTTTTTTTTTTTCTTTATTTTCTTCCCTACAAGTGTTCAAGAATGCATCTGCCAAAATATTATTGGAATATGAGAAATTGAACAGACACTTCAGTGACCATAGACCATGAAGAATACTTTTGTTTTTCAAAAATAGTTTGGAGAAACCATTAAACAAACTAGTACAGAAGAAGAAAGAGAATAGGGTAGATAGTACATTTGAGGAAATAATGAACAAAAACTTCCTAAATTCTATGACTGATGTCTATATTCACATGCAATAAGCTCAAAACACTTAAAGGACAAATTCAAGAGACCCAGAGAGAGACACATTTTAATAAAAATATAAATAGAAAAAGACAAATAGAATCTTCAAAGCAGTGGGAGAAGTGACTCATTACATACAAGGATTCTTCTGTAAAATTAAACAGTTTTCTCATTAGAAATCATAGAGGCCATAAGGAAAGGAGCAAAATATTTAAAGCAAAGAAAGGAGTAACAAAACATCAAGAAAGAATTCTGTATTTTTGAAAACTGTATTTTTAAAAATGAGGGGAAATTGAGACATTCAGAATGGAACAAAATTGAGACATATGCCTTACAGTTTGAAATGAAAGTACATTAGACAATAACTCAAAACTGTGAATATGTAGATCTCTGATAAAATAGACACATTAGAAAATATAAATATTATAATAGTTTTAGTAAGTAAACATACTTTTTTTTTTACAACAGACTCACTTAACATGAAATCACAAAAATAGGTGGATAATGAAGTGGTGGGAAAATATTCCATGCAAATAGTAATCAAAAGATAGGTGAGGGACAGGGCCTGGAGAAAGTCAGGTGGGAAGGATGAGTGAGGCAAACCCACCTGCTCACAGGCCTGCAGTTGTGACTTGATGCATCACAAAAGGCCCACCCCATTGGGTAGTGGTCCCATTTATTTTGCTTGCATCATGCCTGAAGCCAGAGCCTGTGAGGAGATGAAGAGCCTAGACAGATCTTCTCCATGGAGCCCTGACTCCAGTGAATCTGTGGCCCCTCTCTGCATGGCACTGAGAACTGTGAGCATCTATGGATGTGGTTAATTGCCCTATATGGGATGTTTGCTCTCCAGAAGGGGAGAAAAGGAGTGGCAATGTCTCTCAGAATACAACATTCTGAGGGAAAGTGGGTCTGATCAACACTTTGACAAACTGTAGGGAACAGTTCCAACATGAAGGTGGAGGAAAATGCAGCCAAGGAACAGGGCTCCAACTACGAAGACAAGGCCAGTCAGCTCAAGTCTCAGGATCAGGACACTGGTGCTAATAAGCTGGGCAGGGGCTCAGCAGAGCTCTCTGTGTGAGAACAATGGAGAGGAGGACCAGACAACTGACCCTAGGGACAAGGCCTCCTCAGTCACCAGGGAACTATGAGCATACATTAGATTATGACAAGGTTCTTCCTGAGGTGCCAGTCCCTGCTGTTCAAGTGGTCGAAGCTGAGAAACCTGGAGCTGAGGACATTGAAGACAAAGGAGAAGGAGCTCCAATGGAGGAAGAAAAACCGGGTGTTAAAAATGTGGAAGAGAAAGAACCCCTGGAGTTTTCCAAGGAGAAAAAAAGAAGAGGATGATGGTGGAGATATTGATGACAGGGAGACCAGTGATGACAACCTGGAAGAAGGTGAAGGGAGAGAGCCCAGTGATAGGAAGGTAAGGCCTTGTCCCACCTGCTGATCCTTCAGGAAAGATGTTGTGTCACCAATATCCACTCTTCTTGCACCAATATCAAATTCCCTACCATTCAAGGCCAGGTTAAAGGGAACTGTACCTGGGGAATGAATTGTAGGTTTTTACACTCTGGAGTGAATGACAAGGGGAACTACTCTCTGATCTCAAAAGCTGACCCTCTCCTGCCCAACACTGTCCTGCCTCTCAGACCTCACCCACTGATACCTGCCAGTCCTTGAGGTGGGCAGGTAGTTGATGACATTTGCCTCCACCTCCTCCGGAATCCTTAACAGAGAGTGCTGGAGAATGAGTTCTCTGGCATGCTAAGGAGGTATTAAAAAAAGGCAAGTCTTCAGAAAAAGCAGGAGCCTGGTTTTGAAGAGAAAAGGTTTACAGTGACCATTGCTGAAGACAAACGGGAGTTTGATTGGAATTACCATATCACAAGAGATGTCAGAGATACAGCACTCTAGCCTTATGCAGATCCTTACCAAGATTAGACATAGAACAGTTCTGGCCTGGTGGACAGTGAGAGAATTACAGGGTGCAGTACACAAACAGAGACCTATCCTCATGTCCTATAAAGGGAATGACAAAGGGAATGAGAGAGAAAGATCAGGCAGCCAGAGTGACAGCTGTGACAAGAGAGACAGAGAGAGGGAACGATGGCAAAGGGAGTGGGAGCGTGTGCAACAGCGACAGCTCAACAGGGACCTGCAGTGGAAGAAAAAGAAGTGGGAGAGAGAAAGAGCCAAGTGAGACCAGAGGAACAGACAACACAGAGACCGGGACAGAGAGAAACAACAGGAGGACAAGGAGAAGCCAAAGTCCTGGTCCCATCAGTGGCAAAGCTGTCAAGCGGAGCCACCTAAGAAGGCCACTGCTGCAGGCCCCCAGGTTAAGCAAGCGGATGAATGGAAGGACCCTTGGTGTCGATTCAAGTCTCCCATGAAGAAGCTGGGGTTCTTGGTGTCCCCTAATTTAACATGGAGAATCAAAAAACATCAGCCTCATCGACCTCAGCCTCCAATTCCTCCAGATCTTCCTCAGACTCATCACCCTACTCTTTCTCTGGCTCGTTCCTGATCTTCATCTTATAGCTCCTACTCTAGCCACTCTTCCAGGCAAAGCCCCTTCTCAGGCAGCTAATCTAAGTCCAGGTTCTTCCCCTCCTCCTGGTCCCTGAAGCAAACGTCCTCCCCACAAAAGCCAAGTGTTGGAGCTAAGGGGGAGTTGGCTCCTCCTCCCAGGAAAGCAGGAGAGAAATTGCTGAAGAAACTGGCCCCGCCTCCAGTCCCAACATGTTCCAACAAATCCCCTGCTCCTGAGTCCAAGCCTGCCAAGCCGGGAGACCCGCTTGAAGCCAGGAGGAAGGAGCAGCCAGCCAGAAGATCTCCTAGGAAGTGGACCTACAATGACACTGGCAGAGGCAGACATGGCTGCAGAAACTCTAGTGGATCCAGTTTCAGATCCAGGTCCTCTAATGTTACCAGCAACATCTCGTTATCCAACACCAAACGAAGTAGCTGCTCCATGCATAGCACGGACTCAGAAGAAATGTACTGGGACCTGGCCAGGCCTAGGGCCTTAATCAACTCACAGTCCACAACCCCAGCCCAGGCCAAGGAGAAAGGAACATCTAAAAAAGAAGTTGGGGTTAAAGAGTTAAAACAGAAAATGCATTCCTCCACAGCAGCCCCCAAGTTCCTGAAACCTCCAGCAGGCACCAGATCATCTCAGCAGTTCTCACCCCACAGCAGGTGCCTCAGCGGCAGGCCCCACGGAAAGCATATATTGCCCACAAGGAGATCAAATCAACTCTGCTAAACAAGATGACTGATGAAAGGAGCATGAAGTGATTCAAGATGTTGGAGAAGAACAGGCAGTGTCCTCCAGCCAGGCAGGTGAACACATCCTCAGACTGCAATTCTCACCACGAGAAGTCAGGTGGGTGACTCTCCAGGCCAGAGAGGGAGAGAAGGCCGAACCCCAGAGCATCTTTGGCTCAGCCATACAGGAAGCACAAGGGATCACCATCCCAGCCCAAGAGCTCCAGCAAAGTCACGATTGTACCTCACAAGGCCTCAGATGCCCAGACTGCCTCTGCCTCTGAAACCAATTCAGGGAGGACCAGCAGGCTGTCAAGACTCAAGGAGCTCTTGAAGCCTCTGAAGGCAGAGGAGGATGCCATCAAGCAAAAGCTGGCCAAGATCCCAGAGAAAGTGGAGCAGAGCCCGTGGCTCAGCTCTCTTCACACCACCTGGTATCAGACATGCCTCCAAGTGTTTAAAAGTATGGTAAACGCAGTCATGTTGGCTTTGATTTTTTTTTAATTAAAAGAGGAAAAAAAAGTTTTCATCTGGAAAAGAACCACATACACAGTGAAGTTGATGCCGCACCCAAGCCACCTCCTGCAGACTGAAGCAGAATCCCCCAGGCAGGCAGGTGTGGGCACCGTGGCTGAGGGATGCAGCACCATGTCTGTATATATCAAAAGACCCCGCAAGTACTCCGGCTCTGTTGAGTCCTTTGCCCAGGCCCTTTTCTTTTGCAGCCCATCCCTTTCTGCTAGTCAAATGTGTTCAAGTGAACCTCGAGGTAGCTGGTGTCTTCTCACCAGCTGACAAGGAAGCTGAATTACTTGCAGTGTTTTCCCTCCCTGGCCTATCCCCATGATCATAAAATATTTATATAGATTCTTGAATAAAGCCTGATTGGGAAATATTTCCTGTCTTGTATTTTAAGCATCAAATTGTTTTCATTGATTTTAAAAGGATAAAAATTACAGAGAAGACCAACAAAAAGCCCAGGGGTATTGTTGAGTTATCTGTCTAATGTGGAGGGTCTTGTTTTAATGGGTCTCCTAAAATTAAGTATTTTGATGAGCAAAAAGATAGGTGAAATGGCTTAGATGTTTGTGGGGGGAAGATGGCAGAGTAGGAAGCTACAGAAATATTTCCTCAACCAAAATTCATTGAACTAGAAAGAACTATCTGAATTTACTATATTGGAATTCTGGGGTCTCAGGGAATGCTTGCGGCATCCAGGAAAAATTTGGATGTAAGAGTGTGGCATTCTTTCTATCCCATTCATGATGGAGAAGTAGAGGAGTCTTTAAGGAGCAGTGCATGTTTTTAAACTTTCTTTTTCCATTTCCTGTTTGGGAGCACATTAGTCTGAAAATGAGAGTTTGATGGTTCCAGACTTCAACAACAACCACAAAATGAAAATAGGAATGCCAGAGAAGTCAAATTAGATTTCCAGAGTTATGCTATCATAATATTTGCAATGTCCAGTCAGCAACATAAAAATAACAGACACAGGAATATTCAGATAGTATAGCTCATATACAGAAAAAATAATTTTCCATAAATCATCCCTGATGAAGACCTTATATTGGAATTACTCATCAAAGATTTTAAATCAGTTTTCTTGAATATGCTCAATGAGCTAAAGGTATCAATACAGAAAGAATTAAAGGAAATTAGAAAATTATTTTGTAAGAAAATAAACATATGTAAATTATAAAAACAAATCAAAAAGAACTTTTGGAGTTTTGTAGTACAATAATTAACATGTAATACTCAGTAGATGGATTTGATACAAATTTGAATAGATGGAAGAAAGGATCAACAAACATTAAGGCAAGACAATAGAAATTATCCAGTGTATGGAATAGAAAGACAAAGAAGAAATATTCCCAGAATGTCCTGGATCTGTGGGAATCCATCAAGTGTTTGAATAGTGACATCATTGGAGTCCCAGAAACATCAGAATGGGAGAAAGGGGCAGAAAAAGCATTTGAAGTAATTATGGATGAAAACTTCCCAAATATGATGAATGGCATTAATATTAACAGCTGGGAATGCCCAAGTATTCCACGGATGGTATTACTCCAAGACACATTATAATACAAATACCAAAATCCAAAGACAAAGAATTTTGAAAACATCAACAGTGAAATTATTTGTCAGATGAAGGGATCCTCAATACATTTAAGAGTGGATTTCTCAGCAGAAATTATGCATTCCAGAAGACTGTAGGATTGCAAATTTAAATTCCTTTTTAAAAATCTGTCATCAAAAATTCCGTATCCAGCAAAATTATCTTTCATAAATCAATGACAAATTAAGAAACAGTGAAAGAAAATTCATAAACAGAAGATATGTGCTACAAAAAAATTGTAAAGGAACTCCTTCTGGCAGAAATAAAAATACACTAGATAAAAAAGTTTTTAAAAATTACCCTAGATAATATATTGATACCATGAGAAGAAATAAGTAACACTAGTGTAGGTAATTACATAGGAAAATATTAAATCCTGTATTATTTTATTTTTGTTTATAATTGTTTTCTTCTCTGTGATGGCTTGAATTTGGTGAATCCACAAAAGATTATGTTTTGGTACTAATCCAGTCCTCTGGGTGTGAGACCCTTTGCATTATATTCTGTTAAGTGAGCTTGATTAGATCACTTGATGAGGCCATTTTTGGTTGGACTACATCACTGAGCCATCAGGTTGTGTCTCCACCTTCTTGCTGGGCCTTATATAAATGGAGACCAGAGAAAGGTGAGCTCTGCCAATTTGACTTGGCCATTTTTGAGGGAAGATTAAAGAATCACTTGCCACTGAGGCTGAGATAAGAAGCCCCCAAGTGGCTGGGTCCACAGATCAGCTTTTATGTTTGATTTTTCCCAGCTAGGCTCAAGAAGAGATGCTCTGAGAGGCTCAAGAGATGAGGCCCATGGAGATATGCCTGATCATCCACAGTTGAGCTCCAGGAGTATGAAGAAAGATACCTGTAGGCTGGCCATCATGCTCACCACATGGAAGGACTCCAAGATCTACTAGTACCTAACTTTGGTAAGAAACTATCTCTGATGTTGCCTTGACTTGGACATTTCATGGCCTTGAAACTGTAAGTTTTATCCTAATAAACTTTTCATTATAAAAGCTAACCCATTTCTGATCCTTTCCATTGGCAACCTTATGGCAAGCTAAGACATCTCCATATGTCTTAGCAGGCAAATAGTAAAATATAGTTTAAAATCTTTGTTATTGGATATGCAGTATATAAAGTTGTAAACTGAGATAATAGCAAAATAATAGCGAGGGATGGAGATATATGGGACTAGAGAGTTTATATGCTACTGAAACTAGGTTGGACTCAGGTTACAATTAGTTTTTATTATTTTAAGATGTTAATTGTAATTACTAGATAAT
>JAQZBX010110257.1:0-10387 GCA_029593785.1 Cabassous unicinctus
CATTTTTTTTCTGAATTTTGCATGCTTACCTGACTTAGTATTTCCAAATTGATCTTTTGTTAATGTCTATCAATTGTGTTGATTTTCACTGAAATCATATGGTTCTATACAACTCTGTAAATTAATTTGATGTGTTTCCTTTAAAGTAACTGAGGTGACCTGCTGGTTAAATATATATGTGTGGGTATATATATATATATAAAAGAATATATATATTCTTTTTTCTGTTATCTTCAATTTTGTTTTAATCCTACTTCAACTTGATTCATTCACCTTATTGCACAGTGAGAATAAGGCATAACCTTGTGGCTAAAGGCTTGAAAGGAATAGAGCTAATGGGACCTTTTGTTTTGAAATATTGGCATGTTATCTGTGGTCACAGAATGGATTTCAGGACTCAGAGTAAGGATTCTTTGTACTGTGTGGCATCTGCCCACTTGAGGAGCAGTTTTCATTGTACACATTGGCTTTATGCTATCTAAAAGTCTGTGGAGAGATCCCAAAGATGTAGTGGGCTTTTTATTTTGGTTTATTAACTTTTCTTACATTAACTTAGGTATGTTTGTGGGGTAGTTGTGGTATATTGGAAAGAGTTTGAAATACAGGTATTGCTTCAGCCTCTAGTTTGCCATAGCCTTGGGCATATCATGTCATATCACCTCTAGTATTCTCACCTTTAAATTAGAACATTGGACTAAGTGGCTCAAACATTTAAGGACTCTTCCTCATAAACCCCTCTAGGTTTGTGAGAACTCTTACACAGTGTACTTTTAAAAATTATGACACTTGGTCTCTTTTTTGGGATAATGAGCAATAGAAACATCATGGTTAATCAGTTTTACTACTAGGATCTGAAATGCAATATAATATAGTAGTAGTTTTACTACTAGGATCAGTAAATGTGCATACAGCTAAGAAACAATCTTCTCTCTTTCAGTATCCTCTGTAAAGATTGAGGGGTTTATAAGGAAAATATAGTTGGAAGAAAGCATAGGGGCAGAGGGCTTGGCAAGAAAATAATGGGCCCAGGAAAAAAAAGCTTGGCTGGAGAAGTGAAGGGTCAACTTAGATTTTAGGAAGGCCGAAAGCTAATATATGCCATTGAAAACCAGAGTGCAATATAAGCTGAGTATCAATTGGCTTTCTGAAAAATAAACAACTTTGATTTAAGGCTTGTTAAAGGCAATGATAATTTCACTTCAGATCTGATCAAGCCAAGTACATTTTCTTATTTAAATGACAGCTTTGATAGTTTAAAAATTAACTTTCACTTTTGAAAGTTAGTTGTATTAGTTAAAAGAAAAAAAAAATCACCTGCTTTTTCCTCCTCCCCCTAAACACTGTTTCTTACCTAAAGGTTTAACAGTGGTGATGAAAGCAGGGCACTGTGATGCTGGACAAATGGTACCTAGTGGGTGGGAATGAAACAACTCAAGGTTTAAGTCAAGTTGACCACAGATTGGATGTTCCCATGTGCTAATGTTGCACACTTGTATAAAACCTTTGAAAATGGAAACATGTATTAGTGTATGTTGGATGCTTCTTTGGGCAAAGATCTTTGTTAAATAGAAAGGTTTCAAAATTTGTATTTAAAGTGAAATTATTTAAAACACAGGCTTACCTGATGGTAACATTGTTCTATTAATAGTTAATTGTAAAACTTAACATTCACATTTAAGTTATGTAAATTGTGTAAAACTTAGCAGGCAATCAGTAAATACTTGATTCAGTGAGTTTGATATTTTTATCACCTTCCTGCATCTCTTTGTGACCTCATTGAATCAACCTATGGACCAGAGTGTTAATGAAATGTTATTGCAGAAGAGATTTTGAGAAAAATTGGCATACCTTGCAGCTATCTACAAATTTTTTTCCTGTGACATAAAAAATGTTGTTCTTATTACTGCTTGTGGCTCAACTGTTTAAGTGAATATGAAAGGGCTTGGAGAAAAAAAAAGGAAAATATATTAAACAAGTATTATTACACACACATGATATCTATAACTAGGACTTTGATAAGCATTATGTAAAGTGTAAGATTTCTATGAATAAATTTTTGCAAACAATAAAAAATTGCTGGGACTGAATTTTTTAAGGCAATGATTGAAAAAGAAGTTGATCTCATTATGTGATTGCTTTTCTTATCTGTATTTTCTATTATAATATAATTTACTGCCCCTCTCAAAAACATGTAGGCAATAGAAGAGAGCAGTGATGCTCATTCAGGTAATGATATGAAGAGGAAGAAGAAAGAAGAAATTAATATTATTAAACACTCACAATATAATATTGTCTTGCATATACTAGATAGGCAAGCCAGGATTTCTGAATAAGGCCCAATCATGTTTCAGGTGCTGGTTAGAAAGAGTGGGCATATTTCCTTGTGATGACTGAGATCTTGACAGGAATCATTGGGTTTTATAACTAGAGCTTTCCTGTACACTTTATTTGAAACAGGGGATGCTGATGGCATTTGGGAAAGCCTCTGGGAACACAGCCATTGGCACAGATGATAGCCAGTACCCATGGGTACCTTCAAGGGGAAAATTGCCTCTAGATATTGAGGGAATACAACCCAATTAAAATCTTTCCATCACCAAAACTTCTGTAATTAATGAATATAAGTATTTTAAAACCTAGAAATTAAATGAAGATCAAAGAGCATAATTTAAACAGAAAACTAATTGCTGCTCTCCTAATAAACTGAGGGTTCATCAGATAAAATTCTTTATTCCAGGGACCAAGGGATAGATCCAGAGCCTGGGATCAGGCCTTGCCCAAGATGGCAAGCAGTACTGCTCAACCTCAGGGACTCCCTCTGTGGAGTGGAGTGATTTTTAAGAGTCAGGCCAAGCCCACAGAATAAAAAATGGATTAAATGGCAAAACAGCCATTCTGAAATTGTCCAAATGTCAACATGAGGTGATTGAAGGCCATTAACCATCCTGTGACCAATGCCCAGCACAGCAGCCTGGGAGTCCTGTGAACATCTCATGGGTTCTCTCTCTGCTGATTCAGATTCTTCATCTCTTAATAAGTTAACAACCTGTCCACCCTCATGTGCCACTCAAGTGTGTGACGCAAAGGGACATGTAACACATTTGGACTAGTACTGACATAATGGTGTATTAAGAAAGGACACAATATTTTCTGCATAGTTCTCACAATAGTTTGAATGATTCATTCAGATTCTGTCAAGGAAGCAGACATTCTCCAAGGTTTTTAGAAGGGCTATCTCCCTTTTTAACACTTATTTCTAGTTTAGTGTAACTGTGTTTTGAAAACAAACTGTGATATCCAACTCTTCAACAAACACTTGAACAGAATGTATATTCTTCATATTTAATAGTGATACTCTATATCGGCTAATTAAGACAAGTTAGTCAATTGTACTAATACTTTCATATGTTGATTTTTGCCCATATCTTATATAATAACAATTATATTTATAACTGCAACTATAACTTTGGGTTTTAAAATATGTTTTGTGTTATGGCACATTATGCTTTATGTATTTTAAAATTGTTTTAGAAGGTACACACAAATTTAGAATTGTCATGTATTCCTCTTGAATCCAACACCTTATCATAATGTAAAATAACTTTTAATATTGAGCCATATATCCTGTCTCAGGTCTAAAATGTATTAAAACAATCAGTCATGGAGCTACAAAGTCTGACCTTTTTTCCTATTATTTTTCATTATATATCTTTTTTTTCTATGGTGTTTTAAATTTTATTTTCAACATATATTTTCCTTTCATTTTAAATATGTTTCGAAAAATTTTTAAAAGAGGTGTGAGCTTTATTAAGGCAAGGAAGAGGCAAAAAAGAGGACAATAGGGACCATTTCTTTCATGGTGTTGGAAAGGTTACTTCTCAGGGTTCGCTTCTCATTTTGTTTTAATCTCCTTTAGACAAGCTTTAAAATTTGGCATTGTTCACAATTGCCAAAAGTTGGAATCAGCCCTGGTACCCATCAACACATGAATGGATAAACAAATTGTGGTACATACAATGGAATATTACACAGCTGTAAGAACGAAAAAAGTGCTAACACACGAAATAACATGCATGAATCTTGAAGAATTTATGTTGAGTGAAGCAAGCCAGACATTGAAGGATGAACAGTATATGACCTCACTGATTTGAATTGAGGAAAGTGAGCAATCTCTGAGAACCGTTGCCTGAAAGATAGGTTAACAAGGGAGAGAAAGAGAAGAGAAGGTTGTGAGCCATCACCCATATGGACATAATCTATGGTAAAGTGATAGAGTATAGTTGCATATTGAAGGATAGGACAGGTGGGTAGTGATATTACTGGGTTTGGTGGTACAGGGTCGACAGGTGGATAGATTAGGAAGGGCAGGTTACAATACCCAGGATACTGGGGTGGGGAGATGGGAGGGAGACTAGGTGAACATGGGATTTGTGTGTATGATGTTGAAAGTGCAAGAGTGGGAATGCTCTTATGGCAATATGACAAGGTAGTGTCACTGGTTTAGGGTGTAGGTTGGGGGCATTCAGGATGGGGTGCATATGGAGTAGGCTTCTAGGGTGTGTGTGAGTGTTCATCCAGTCATAATGTGTTGTGTCAGGGAGTGGAGACCCACACGGTGAGTGGGAAGGAGATGGACCCTCATTTTTGGGAGGATTGATTCAACCAGAAACAGACAGGTGGGTGTCTCTTAGGAACAAGGGTTGATCCTAATAGGGGAGGATAATCAGTGTGTCAAGACCTCTTGTTGCATCTAACTATGAATCTTCTCATCCAATGAGTCAAGACAGGGGAGTGTCATGTACCCCAGGGGGATGGGGAGGAAGGAAGAGAAAATAACAAATGGGGTATTTAGTGGTCAGGGGAAATGTTTTTAATTACCTTACAGTGATGGACACAGGACACAGTAAATATCATCAAAAATTATTAAACTGTATGATCTAAATTGTAAACTAGACTGTAAACCATTCACAATGTTTAGTAGCTACGTTTCACTGTCTGTATAACAGTTATAACAAGGCTACCATTCACATAAAAAAGGTTTTAATATGGGGTGAGGAAAGGTGAAGGAGGATGGATATATGAGAGTCTCTAGTATTCTGTGTGTAACTTTGCTGTGACCTAAAATTTCTTTGAAAATTAAATGAAAATTAGGGAGATACTGGGGAGTGAGATGGGGAAGGTGTCATGGTACAGACTGGACACCCGATAATACAGTGATAAAAGGAAAAAATAATATTATTTAATTTTTTTTTGTTTTTTTCCCATTTTTTGAATGTCCCTATCCATTAATTTTATCTTATTTTTATTTTATTTTTCTGAGTTTCCATGTATTTTATCCCTTACATTTAAACTTATCATTATTTCATTTTCTTGTTAATTGTATTTGGCTCCTGTATGGGCTTCATCTTCAAGGTAGGTTTAGATCACAGAAGGGTTACAAAGGGGACAGCAAAGGATCATTGGTAGGGGGAGTCTGGGATGGGGGTTTCATGGGAAGAAATCCACCTGAATATATATGAAAGATATATAAAATTGTTCAAATGATCAAGGGGTGGGGCGTGGTCACAGTGGGTGGCAATCACTCAATAAATGATGAGATACTGAATTCCCAGCCTGGAGAACTCTGCCACATTCTCCCAGGGAGCAGCAACAGTCCCCTGAGTGCAGGGGCAGTGTCTGGCAAAGGAGGATGGTCCACTGATGGATTCTTGTTATTGACAACTAGCCTTACGAGTCTTTGCTCTTGTAATTGAAACTTAGCCTACTGCTATTGGGTGCCTAAGGGTTGCCACTCAGAGCCTCCTTGTTGCTCAAATATGGCCTCTCTCTAAGCCAAATTCAGCATATGAATGCATTACCTTTTCCCCAGCGTGGGACATGACTCCCAGGGATAAGCCTCCCTTGTAAAGAAGGATTAATACCAAGTGCCAACTGGCAATACAACTGGTAAAAGATCTTGAATAAAAGGGGGAAAAGGTAAAGACAAATGAGTTCATGTGGCTAAGAGACTTTAAAGTTAGTTGGAAGGTCAACCCAGCAGTAACGCTTACGCACACCTCAGTAGGCTCTCATAGAACACCAAAGAGGATATCACCCCACACAGAGGGGATCCTGAGGGTTCTGGAGACACCCAGGTCCTATATAAGGGGGGATAGCTCTAGAGATTGATGCCTTATAGGTGGGCTCTACTTTGGAATCTGTGCTCCTGAGAGTGAAAGAATTGGACTCAAATAAGTCCTCCCTGCACATGGTCCATCAGTCGCTTCTATTCAAACTTATATATGATGCTGGAGTCTGTAGGTGTACTTCCAGAGACTGGAGCCTTTGGCCTGCCCACGTGCCAGCTGTGCCTGGAATCTCGGTGGAGCTGCAACTCCTACTCTACAGCTCAATGTACTCAGCCAAGTCACCTGGTAAGGATACGATGATGGACAATGGCCATCCCAGGGAATGGAGAGAGTCTGCAGCTGCAGGCAGGATAATCCCATCCATCATATCCATGCACTATAAGCCCCCTCTCAATTGGAGGTGGCATGGACATCACCATCCCCAACTCCTCAGGACTGGGGGAAGAGATATGGACTAGATTGGACTTAAGGGTATTTTGTTGTAGACATATTGTGATTCAAGCAATGGAAGAAATTACAACAGTGAGGTGGAGCCAGTGGACACTGGATGCTTTTGAGACAGGGAAGGGAAAAGCACTTGTAATACAGGGGTTTTTCAGGACTTGGGAATTATCCTGAGTGACATTACAATGACCGATATAGGCCACTTTACATCAGCATATAACGTGCAGCACTGTGTGGGAGAGAGTGTGGTCTACAATGTGAACTATGGCCCGTGCTTAGTGGCAAAGCCCCAGGATGTATATATCTATTGCAGGTGATATGCCACACTAATGAAAGTTGTTTATGTGGGATGTTATGGGAGGTGTGGGAGGTGGGTACATGGGAATCCCTACAATTTTTGTGTAACATTTGTGTAATTTAAGCATATTTGAAAAAAATATATATATATAATAGTGTAGTTTAGAGTGAAAAACAGATAAATAAACCAGTCATTTCAGAAGAAAATATGGAAAGATAAAATCATGTAATGTCCGTATTGCAATAAGAAAAATTTTAAATTAATAAAAAAAAAAAGAGGTGTGAGCTTTATCAAGGCAAGAAAGAGGCAAAAAAGAGGACAATAGAGACCATTTCTTTCATGGTGTTGGAAAGGTTACTTCTCAGGCTTTGCTTCTCATTTTGTTTTAATCTCCTTTAGACAAGCTTTAAAATTTGCTTGAACAGGGTCAGATTTTACTATGATTACATGACCAAAATAAACACTATTTCCACTACTTAAACAAAAGATTTGTTTTTTTTTTCAGGTTTATGCAATACCGAGCTTCTCCATAAATGCCTCATTCCAAGCTGAGCTGGAATCCTTCTGTGGCAAAGGACATCTTCAACTCTGGGGTAATAATCAAGTTGCTGGACTCTGAATACATGGGTTTCAGGAGTCCTGTGCCTTCCCCTAAGCTTTTAGGTTGACTTTGCATTTTTGTCCACTATGAAAATATTTAAGTTTTCATTGGTTTCTTTAGTTTATTTCCTTTTATATAAACACTATTTCACATTGGGTTTCTCTGTACTATCAGGATTTTTGTCTATTTGTATAATCAGTTCTTTTCCTTATTTTTCTTCTATAAGATTGGTGAAATTTATCTTCATTTTTGTAATTTTTCCTCCAGTAGTTTTATAGTTATATACCCTTATATTTCACACTTTTACTTACTACACTAAGTATTTCAATATTAACCATCAACTTATTATCCTCTAACCTAGCTTAATATTTTAATAACTTCCTGACCCCACATAGGTGTCCTTCCTTGTTCTTTTTATTTCTTGCTGCATCCAGTGATTACATTTTATGCAATTTCCCTTCATCCTGAATAAGTTCTGCTAACATTTCTTGTTTTTTTGTGGGGGGCAAATTACATTGAATTTTTTTTCTGCTCTTGTTTTCCTCAATATGACTTTATTCTTACCCATGAATAAATATCCTCAGATATAACTATTATTGTCATTTCTCTCATTTATTCATATGAATATGCTTGAACTATACACAAATAAAATCCTGCAGTATTTTCTTTTTTTAACTCAATGCTTTTGCTCATTATATGTCTATTTCATTTTCCTATATGTTGTATCAGTGTTTTTGTGTGTTTTTTTCAGTTTCACCTGCCAGTAATCAATATGATGAATCATCCAAATTTTATTTATCCATTCTCCTGATAATGGACATTTTAGTTGTTACCAGAATTTTGCTCTTAGAAACAATATATATCTTATGAAGAATGTTGTGTTTGTAATTTGGTGGACCTAAACAAAGATTTCTTTTGAGTATATGGAAGACAATTTGTCATATCATAAAGTCAAGGTATATTTTACCATAGGTAGTAAGGACAAGCTCTTTTCCAAAATGATTCTACCATTGTATATGCACACCAGCAATGTATGGGAGTTTTATCTGCTCCACATAAATGTCAAAAATTTAACTCAGAATCCTGAAAACTTTAGCAAATATTAAGTGATGGAAGTTATATTACATTGTTTTCAATATTCGTTTTCAAGGTAGTTATCATTTTTCATATGTTTATTGAAAAATTAGGGGTAGTCTATTGTGAAATTTCCCTTCAAAACATTTGTTCATTTAATTATAAAGCGTGTTGCAGTTCTTCATATATTGGATATGGTATCATTGTCAGATACAGTATTATGAATGACTTCTAAACCAGTTTGTTGAGGAATTCAGTATTTTAATGAAGTCCTATTTAATTTGTTTTTCTTTTATGATTAGTGTCTTTAGACTTATGATTAAGAAATTTTACCTATGTCCATTCAGGAAGAAACTTTACTGGATAGTTATCATGAACATTATTTGTTATTTATAAATTTTCACTAGGGGTAAAATAATTACTTTTGATCTATCTCGTATTAATATTAGGAATTTTCAAAAGCAAAGAGTAAGCTTGTATTTGTTTTTGTAAGTGCTATTTTTCCTTAACATTTATAGAATGATATTGCCTTCCATATTGGTGCCCTTTTGTAAATCTGAGGACTTGTATAGCAGTGGGTCTATTTGTGCAACATCTATTCTGTATTTATTAGTCTTTCCACCATCAGAACCTCATGGTCTTAAATAGTCTAACTTTATATTAGTCTTAAAATCTAGTGCTGTAAATTCTCCAACTTTATTCTCCTTCCAAATTGTGATGGTTGTTTTATATTATTCTATTTTCCTTTAGTTTTAGAAATAGTTAAATTCTATAAATTATACACATATACAAAAAAAAAGCATTGAGAAACTACTGGTTTTTTATTCATGTCACATTGAATTGAATAATTTGGTAAAATTTGATAACTTAGCAAGATGTTTTCCTTTATATGACTTGGTTTTGAGTATCCTTTAATTTTCTCCACAATATTTTCCAGCTTTCAGAAAGAAATACTTTAGAATTTTCATTAGCTTTTCCAATATATTTGATAGATTAATGTACCTATTTAATAGTATTTTATTCACTTTCTATTTGTTATTTGTATTACATACAAACTTAGATTTTTTCCCTTGAATCCCTACATAAAATATCTGGAGACAGGATGAATGAAATAACAGAGAGCTTGAAAAATATAATAAAAGAACTAGACATAACACATGTATTTAGAGCATTGCTCTCCAAAACAGCAGAATAAATGTTCTTTTCAAATGCTCATTGATCCTTCTCCAAGATATACCATATGTTGGGTCACAAAACAAGTCTCAAATAATTTTAAAAAGATTAAAATTATACAAAACACTTTCTTTGATTATAATGGAATGATTCTGGAAATCAATAATGGATAGAAAATGAAAATACATAAATATACAGATATTAAACAACAAACTCAAATAATCAATGTGTCAAAGAAGAAATTGCAAGAGAATTCAGTAAATGTCTTCAGACAAATGAAAATGAGAACACAACATATCAAATGTATGGGCCACCACAAAGGCAGTGCTGACTGGGAAATTTATAGCCCTATGTGCTTACATTAAAAAGAAGAGAGTTAAAATTGAAGATTTACCTGCAGAAGTTTGAAAAAGAACAGCAAACATATCCCAAACCAAGACAAAGAAAAGAAATAGTAATGATCAGAGCAGAAATAAAGGAAATCAAGAACAAAAAACAATAGAGAGAATCAACAAAACTAAAAGTTGGTTCTTTGAGAACATTAAAAAATTAGCAAACTCTTAGCTAGACTACCAAAAAAAAAAAAATTGAGAAGAAACAAAATCTGAAATGAGAGGGGCACAGTATCAATGACCCTGCAGGAATAAGGGAAATCATGTGGATACTATG
>JAQZBX010110258.1:0-10388 GCA_029593785.1 Cabassous unicinctus
AAAGGACCACTAATCATGTCAGGCATTCATGTATCTAAAACCAGGAGTATCAACCACTTATTGATCTGCTTAACAGATTTTTGTCATATACATGAACAAGATGAAAACTGTGAAAGAGGAAAAAAATACAAGAAAGAATTAAATTTCACATATTTTTAACAATATTTTGGTGGACTGTTATAGTATCATTAATTTAAAGTGTTGAGAGTCTTATTAAAAGGCCTTTGTGAAACTTCTGGTGAGTTACAGCAGAGAGCGGCGACAGGTCACAAGGTGAAGGCCATAATACACCTGCACAGCCTGGCCTAGGTCTGGCATTGCCTTTCATAAATGTTTAAGTTCCATTGCAAAAATTTTCTTGGAAAGATTCTGACATGTTAAGTGAATTTTTGAATGTAATTTGAAACTGTCAGGCTACCTCATAACTAATACTGGCAGAGTATTTAATGAGCTAGGTAAACCCAAAGGAAAACACACTAAAGTTTCTATTTCTTCTGAATGACAGCAATTGCACAGATGTAATTTTTCATATACAAAAATTAGATTCCTTTTTTGGTGTGGTATTATAGTTACTTTTCATTCTTAGCCAAAACCACTTAATTATTTTTCATACAGTGATATTGATGATACAAAAGGGTGAAAAAGTCAAATAGCAAGTTTAGTTGAATATATTAACATTTCTAATCAAATCTGCTCTTTGAGAACAAAAGTAACTTTTAAAAAATTGTTCTTATGTACATTTTGAGGTATTTTGGTTTCTTAGGTTATATATTTTTTTCTGTTGTGCCTATTTTCAACATTTGTGTGCTAAATTTGTGAAATATTCTAAAATACACCATGGCTAAATATTAAATGAATCAGATTGACAATATGATGCCTGAATGGGAGCTAAAATGTTGAGTATTTCAGGTTAATATGACAACTTGTCTCCAAACCAGCATATCACTTGGAGGAATCCTGCTTACTATAGCGTGGCATGGCCCAGTGGGTAAAGGTCATTGCAGAATCATGGCATGCTCCTGCTCTCTACCTAGTATAGTCTTCTCCCACTCAGTCACCTTTTCTCAGAGAACCTCCTATTTTACAAACCTTTCCTGACCACCCCCCCGCCCCATGCATTTGAGGGCATTTTCCCTCTTTCTCCAAATTGCAGTTCAAATGATACTTACCCTGTGCTTTCCTAGTGTCCTTGGTTCTTACTTTGTTGTATAAGTTATCAAATTTTACTGAGATTTTTAACTGGCTTCTGTCTCCCCTATTCAACTGTGAAATCCTTAAGGGTGTGAGTTCCATACATTTGTCTTACTTCTTGATACTTTTGTCATCTCAGCTTTTGTCATACTTCTTGATACTTCATGTGCATTTGAGCTCATTAAATGAAAGAATGATGTTTGTGATTTCATTAAATCTCAATCTAAATTTTAACTCATTTAAATAGAAATATATGTGGTTATAATCGTTTTTGTAATTGGAGAACATTATGTACAAAATTTAGTTTTGATGGGCTTGAATTCCTGCTGCCGTGAGCTACTATTGAAAAAAGTAGAGTTCTAACTCGTTTAGACATAAGTTGTGTGGGGATATTTAGGGGGAAATCCTTTCTTCCATGATAGCTCAGAAGTTGAATTGATATTTATTGGACCCTGTGGATGCTTTTGTGCATCCTCTCAACATAGCTTAGTGGGTAAGGTCAGGAATTCTAGGGTGAAACAGCTTTGATTTGAACTACGTCTTTTACTGTGAGCAAATTACATCATTGTGTTTTATGAGGGTTTTTCCTTACGGGAAATGTTGGAAAATATAAAAACCACTTATAAGTCAATATCCCAAAGAACACTTAACTATTCATAATTTGGAATATTTATTTATTCCCAACTTTTTTCTTATACCTATTGTATTAGTCAACCAAAGGGGTGCTGATGCAAAATACTAGAAATCTGTGGGCTTTTATAAAGGGTATTTATTTGGGGTATAAGCTTACAGTTACCAGGCCATAAAGCATGAGTTACTTCCCTCACCAAAGTCTGTTGCTACGTGTTGGAGCAAGATGGCTGCTAACATCTGCCAAGAGTTCAGGCTTCCTGGGTCCTTCTCTCCCCAGGGCTCGATTCTCCAGGCTTAGCTGCTCCGCTCCTCCGTGTGCTTACTTCCCAGACTCCAGCCAAAAACTCCAAACTTCCTTCTCTGTGGTGCGGATTCTCTGTGAGTCCCCACCCACCAAGGGGATAGGGACTCAAAGTCCTACTGATGTGGCCCAGTCAAAGCCTTAATCATTATTTAATCAAATAAAAGTAAAACCTCTGAATCCAATACACTCTAATACGCCCAGAGGAAAAGACCAGTTTACAAACATAATCCAATATTTCTTTTTGGAATTCTTCAATAATATCAAACTGCTACACCTATACATACATGTAATTTGGCTCTGTAACATACATGTACTTTTGTATAACAATTTTTTTCTAACGTTAATCCTGTATAATTGCTTCATGTTATTACATTGACTTCAAAAGCATTTTGATAACTGTATCTCCTATTTTTGAGTATTGTGATTATTTTAAATATTTCTTATGATAGTGCTATCAAAAACATACTTGACTATAAATGCTTGATCACACCCATCACTTGTTCTCTAAAATGGATTACTAGAAGTCAAATTTGTGTCAAAGGACTTGAACGTAAGGACACAGATGGGTCAAGATTACTGAAATCTAGTAGTCAAACTGCTTTGAGTTTTCTTCATAGATGAGCATATCAACTGAAAATAATGATAATTTGTCAGTTATTTTTCTTTGCATCTTATTACTTTGCCTAGAAATTTTTATTTTTATCTAATGGTGTTAAAGAAAGAGTGGGCATTCTAAGCATTTTACCCCCCCCCAATTTTAATGATAGACCTATGGTTTTTCACTGATAAATATAATGTTGGATATTTGTTTAAGAGAGATCTTTATCAGTTTAGGAAATTTTTTACTTAATGTGATGGAGATGTACTGATACTGAAAATCCCTGAATTCTTATTACAAACCTAATTAATAGTGATTAAATATTGTTATAATGTGTTATTGAAATTATTTGTTTTATTTAGATATTTACATGGATATTCATATGTGCAATTGATTTATAGATATTAATTATATATATTATTTTTTGGTCTGGTTTTGGTATCACCTTTCTATTTATAATATGAATTTTGAAATTTTCAAAGTGCCCCTATACATTGAGCAGATTATTTCAATATTTGAAAGATCAATTTCTATAGTCTTAAATTTTAATATCTCCATTTGTAATATCCAATCCATAAAATTTTCTCATTTTATTAATCTCAGACCAGTTCTAACATCATCATCTAATTTTTTTTGTTCCTTGAATCATCTATTATCTTCCAACTTCACAATATTCTCCTATTTTCATCCCCATCCATATTCTTGGACTAATCCTAATCTTCAGCTACCCAACTCAAAAACTCAGTCAGTTGAAAAAAGTATATTGCACAATTCAGGGAATTTCCACTCAGACTTCAGTTGCATCCCAAGGGCTACCACACTCCATACAGAAAAACTGAATAATCCCCAGCATATTATGCAGAAGGACACACTAGAGTCTAAACTCCAGAAGGGCATAGATTTTAAACTCTTGT
The DNA here is from genome assembly GCA_029593785.1 of Cabassous unicinctus. NCBI lineage: Eukaryota > Metazoa > Chordata > Mammalia > Cingulata > Chlamyphoridae > Cabassous > Cabassous unicinctus. The sequence continues at coordinate 3,641 of JAQZBX010110258.1, forward strand.
TGACTCTTGCCCCTGTCCGTAATGTGTTCTTAATAAATCTTTGTTGAATGAATGATTGAATACCCTTTCTCTACTCCTACTGCCTTAGAAGGCTTTCCTCCATAAAGCTCTTCTGTAATTTCCCATTTTCATCAGGCTGTTATCCAAACTCCGTCACTTGGCCTGACCTGTGACCTGATGACGTGCACAATCTCACTAGTCGCCATGCCCCCGTCACACTTTACAGTTGAGTTTTATTGAATTAACTGCTGTTCTCTGAATCTACCATGCTTGCTCACATCTCTGACCTTGCTCAAGTTGTTTGTTCTGACTGGTCTGACCTTGGTGCCATTTTTTCTTTTTTTTTTCGGTTTGATTAGCTTTCCCTTCTTTCTCCAAATTCAGTTTAAGAAATGGCATTCTGTGGAGCTTTCCCTGACCATTGCGCATTGGATTGAGTTCCTCTCATTTGTTCCCCCATGTATGCTGTTCTGCTCCCTATTGTAATATTTGTACAATCATATCATACATGGCTGCTTATCTCTCTATTTTCCTCTAATTTGTGAATGCCTCAAATAAATATGGAAACTATGTTTTTTTTAATCTCTTTTTTTCCCAGTACCTCACATCTATTACTAGTGTTTGAATGAGAACTTGGATTATAAACTAGCACCCACTCAACTCCTTTGCTTCTTTATAGCATAGTCTCCTTTTATTGGGTTATTTGGATTTTTACATAAAAATAAGTAGACTTCTGAAAATGTTTATTTTCCATACATTTTAATAAAAAATATAAAAATTAAAATATTGATTAATAATTACAGATTTGTGTTCTAGACGAAACTGAAATTCCACAAACATGTTGCCTGTATAATTTGTGGGATTTATTTGTGTTTCTTGCCTGTTTGTCCCTACTGTCTGCATAAGTGGAATGCTCCAACAGGACATGAGCTGAACATTTTCAGTGGATTGGGAATCTATTAACAGAGGAGCCAAACCTGGCAGAACCACCAGAGGTGTCTGGGAACTCTGCTTGTTCAGTGGTAGCAGTTTTAGGCAAAGTAGATAATGCAGTTGACCCTGAAATAACTCTTGCCTTTTTCTACTTCTTTTGTATCTTTTGTTTTTAAATTTTGTATTTCCAATCTACTCATCAAATGATGAAAAGAAAGGAACCTAAGGAGAAAGAAATGCAAGTTAGAGATTAGTTAGGAGTCACTGTCTCTGAATGAAACATGATTCCAAAGGCATAATTTAGAGGAAACTTTGTCACATCAATGCCGAACCCTTAAATTAACATATATGAAACCTCTGCCATTTCCTTTTTTAAATTTTCAAATAAAATTAGATAATCACATAGCTACCACATGTTAAACCTAAAGAGTAATAATCTTGGAGGAGATGATATTCTTCAAAGAATATTTTATGTTCTCTACTTTGGTTTAATTTTTTCCTTGTCTCTGATCAGCTTTTAAAAAAAAAAATTTGTCAACAATACCTGATTCTTTGCCACTTAATCTTTGCATATTAATCTCTATTTTTCCTGCATTGTTAATGTCAGTTCTCCTCAGATATCAGTAGTTTCTCTTTGTAATCTAAGGTATACAAAATAGAGTTTGGGGGCTACAATGTACTTTTTTACATTTAGCTTTATCACCCCTACACAAATCCAGATGCTTTCATAAAATGAACCTTTATTCCTTTACCTGTAGTAGTTTTGAATGTTAATCATACTTAAAAAACTTCCTTCAAAATCACTATGAACATCTTAATTCAAAATATAGACTACAGAATTATCATTAGAGTCTGTTGGTTACATTTTTAATGTTTTATAAAAAAGAATTAGGGAAAATAAAATATATCAGTAACACAAAGTAAAAATTGGGCAGAAGAGTAATACTCTACCATAATATAAATTGTAAATATTGATTGGCTATCTACTATGCATAGGACACTGATAAGAAATGAGAGCTACAAAGATGTATAAATTTGTGTCTTTGTTCTCAAGGGATTTATAGAGCATATTATTTTTGCTCCCTGAGTTTTAATACGGCATAGTTCTTTAAAACTGTGTAATCCTCTGCAGTACAGTGTAAAATTATAATGTGTATCCATATTCTCTTTGGAAGTTTCTAAAAAGTTCCTGAAACATTAGTATGTGATATTCTGTGTTATATATGGTGCTAGACAAATTTTATAAAAACGTAACGTTTTATATTTAGAAAGGACTTTAGAAACCATCTTCAACAAGATTCTGCCACCCCTCTTCTTTACCTCCTTTTCTCATATTATAGATGAGAAAATTGAGACTCATTGAGGCTAAACAGTTTCCCTAGAATCAGAAAAATGGACAATAACACAGATTTCGTAAGGCTGGCAGCAGTGTTCTTTCAGCACACACTATGAATATTGGCAGATAACAATAACAGAGGCACTGGCCTCATCTGATAACAACAGATATTTTCTGACTGTAGATGTTAAGGCAGGTACCATGGAAAGAGCTTAATGCAACAGGAAGGATGTGGTTACAGCATGAGAATCTGTCATCATAAGAATGATCTTATTAATAGTTTCTTGCCTAGTGAAACTAGGTCTGTAGTAGGTACATGTAACCATGTACCTCAAAATAAACCCTCCTCACAAAATATGAGATCCTCCTATCTGGGTATAGATGAGTATGGGAAATAATATGACTATCTGCCACTTGATGTGACTATATTACATTGCAGGAGATCATAATCATAAAAGATAATCTATTGATGGAGATTTTATTTGACTAAAGCTAATAATCTCTTTATGGCTTCCTGCCTTTTCTACAGATGAGATATTCTCATTAATGTTGAGTTGCTTTATATTTGACTGTCATATATCCCATTTTTTGGTCCCTTTTTGGGTATTTGGGAACTATTTCCTTGTCATCCTTCACATTCATGCATTTGATGGGTTGGTTGGTTCAGCACAACTGAAATGAGTTTTTTTTCATATTTATTCAATGGCCCATCAGCATCCACTTGCTATATAGTCAATTCCCTTAGATCTAGTCTTGCATTCTGACTTTGACATAATTGGATTTGATATAAAAAAAATTAATAACTTTGAAAATCTAGCTAAAATTTGAACATGATTGTATTATTAAATATACTCTCCCCTCCAGGATCTAAAACATATGTTATATATTGTTAAGAAGAACCTACATTCCATTTCTAGGAGATTCCTTAAACAGCAACTAAAACTAATCAATAATTTATACCAGATCAATTAAATAACAAATATGGTGAAATAAATATAGGCAATAGACATAACAGTACCTATTTAGTCTCTGAAGCTAGAATACCAGCTCTTCCACTTCCCAGTTTGACCTTGGGCAAGAACCTTTACCTATTTAAGACTCATCACCTATACCTGGAAAATGAGAGTGGTAGTCATACTTAGGCTCATGAGATTGTTGTGGAGAATTAAATAAGAAAATGCAAGTAAAAAGACTAGGTACAGTGCCAGCATAACCAAACATAAATAAATATGTATAAACATAGTGTTGGTTATGCCAAATAATACTATTACACTATTAAGGTAGCTATTTTACTAGTTATTCATTTTGAACTTTATTCCATCTTGGTGAGCACATTAACATACAGTTCTTCTAAAATTAAACTTTCTGTTATATATATAGTAACCATTGTTGAGCACCTTCTCTCTGACACCCATTGCTAATTAGTGCTATACGTACATTCTGTCATTTATTACTGATTTAAATTCGGTGAAGTAAGGTTACTATCCCTATTGTGCAAATGAGAGAACTGCCTTCAGAGATGGTTGATAATTCACACCAAAGTGCTCCTGATATTAAATCCCACTCTTTCCAGGAGCCATGGTAATTTGGCATAGATGTTTGGGCACTCCTGCCCATACATTTTTCTAGATCATAGAGTCATTAATACCATGATTTCTGGTACAGGACTTGGACCTTTCATTAGTTTATTCATTAAAACCATTGTATAGACTTCAGGTTCTTACCAAGTTGGAGAATACCCACAGAAACTTATGTCTCCCACTGATTACAGCTAAAAACTCTGGAAAAACTTTTGAAAATTACTTAAGATATATATGAAATTTTCTGAAAAATAAATAGCAACAGCTGGAAGAAGGAAGTGAAATTTGAATAATAGTTGTTGAGAGTTTCCTTTGGATTTCTTTACTCTTTTATCTCCTGGCTTTCAGCCAACGGCAGGCCGAACCAGGAAGTATGTAATGATCATGGTCAGCAAAATCCCCTGTGAGCTGTAGATTGTGGAGGGAATCCTCATGTTTTCCCTTTTCCTCTGCCAGCCCTGCCCCAAGGCTGAAGACCAGTGGTGTCGCTATGTTTTCTCCATTCAGTAGGTGCAAGCACATAAGACCCCAAGAGGAAATCCCTCGCTCTAGATAGAGGAACCAGGAAAAGGGTGGTTAAAAGTGGCTTCATTTGCCCAGCTGCTATGACAAATAGGTTGGCTTAAACAACAGAAATTTATTGGCTCACAGCTTTGAGACTAGAAGTCCAAAATCAAGATATTGGTAAGGCTTGCTTTCTTCCTGAGGCTGTAGTGGTCTGGTGCTGGCCGCTAGCAATCCTTTGGTTTCTTTGGTTTATTTCTCTACTTCCAGTCACATGGTGATTTCTTTCTCCTTGAGTCTACTCTTCCAGTTTCTGATGACTTCTGGCTTCTGCCTATAGGACCTTCTCCATCTTCTGGTGTCTGGTTTCTTCTCCTTATAAGGGCCTACAATAATATGGATTAAATATCACCCTCATTCAGTTGGTCCACATATAACTAAAAGATAACATTTTCAAGAGGTCTTATATAAGATGGGTTCACACTCATAAGGATGTGAATTAAAATGAAGAATATGTATTTCTTGGGGTACATAATTCAATCTACTACAAAAAGTATGGGAGGAATCCATATTATTTGTTTCTCTTTCTTTTGTCTTACTGCTTTGCCTCCTGTTGTCAACTGCACAAAAATGCATAAGTCTGAAATTCTAGAAGAGCCTTATATCTTTGGCAAGAAGAACTGGAAAAGGGGACTCTGGAAGCCAGAGAGTGAGGGATAAATCTACAAAAAGAGAGAGCTAGAGAAGTGGAGTCCTAATTTGTGTATAAACCAGCACAAATCCCATACTAATCTCCCAAGCTGTGCATGGGCAGAATACACCCAAAGAAGCATAGCAAATCCTTCAAGAAGAAAAATATATAAACTCCACCAAAGTTCCAAGCCAATTAAATTATTTGAATCTAAGTTTCTTTATCTTTACTTCATCAGTTGTTATAAGGATTAAGTGAAATGATATATATAAAAGAAACAAATTCTGTGAAATATAGTGACCATGAATAAAATAAATGTTAATTCTCCTAACTTTTTGTGTCTTACTCCTGATCTACATTGTGAATTATTCATGAATCTAGTCTAAAAATGGATTGAGATAATTAGCTTATAAAAGAGATTTTCTAATGCATTTTCCCTAATTTTTTGGTACCATGGAATCCTTTTCCTCACAAACCTAGTAATGGAATATTATCAAGAACTCCGCTTGATAAACCAGGTTGAAAACGTTTTCAAGAACATATGTTTGTAAAAGACTCCCAAAAAGCTATACTCCTGAACCATGCCTCTCCGATCCCTAGATTTCTTTTACCATATTTTAAACTAGAATTTTGGTTAAATTTAATTTTAGAGTCCATAAAAGGAACAATGTTGCATGAAATGTCTTCATTTATTTAAAAATATCTACCCTAGATGTTTTTAGTTACCCAAAACTCACTATAACAATATCTCTATAACATTTATCACAGAAATTAGGGCCATGAAAACATTAGTTTTCCCTCACGAATTAGTAGCTACCTAGGGCAGGAGAGTTCTCTTATTCCATTTTCCTCGCCTTTTCATGTCTCTGGTACAAAACTCATTATCTGTGCTCAAACGTGGAAATCTCAACCAGATTTTTTGGGTATCTTTTTTCTTCTTTGTCTACAATTCATTTTAGCTGCCTTTGAGTTGTATTGATTCTATTGTAAGCTGTCAAAATATGTTCTGGAAGTTATAAAAATGATGAGTCCTCTGTGATACATCCTGCTTCTCCAATTTTTTTGTTTTTTTGCACTTGTGTTACACATTTTCAAAAACTTTTCTTTTTTCTTCCTAGCTTATTCCCTGATTGGTAAATTCTGAAGGTCAACAGCACAACCTCACTTTTCTTTTCCTATATGCTAGCTCTATCTTGGTCACTAACCCACTCCTAATAGTGCCTAATAGGGCACTGATGGGAATAAGTTTCTTACCTTGAGTGAATAGTATTTGAAAACCTCCTGGCATTGGACAATTTGCATTATGATATGACAAACATTTTTTCTGAATGGCTCCTGTGTTGGAGGGACTGCACTAGATGAGAGAAATACAGGGATAAATAAGGTTATCTTAATGCCTGCAAGTTGATCATAGAATATTTGGTGGATAGTGACTAAAATTACAGCAGCATATAATAAACCAATAAATAGATGTATGAGGTGCAAAGAGAGAACAAGACTGGGTGCTTCAATGTTGCTTTAAGACTTCACATGAAGAAATATAAATTTACGCCAAGAGATCAGAAAAAGCATTTCCTCAGATCTGGAAAATGGATCAACTAGCAAGAAGATATTAAATTCCTCAGAACTTCTGCAGCATTTGAGAAGACAGCTAAAAGTATTCTTTTTTCCCATCTCTGCTCTTATTTTTTTTTTTTTTTTTTT
>JAQZBX010110259.1:0-10388 GCA_029593785.1 Cabassous unicinctus
TTGGATAATTTACCTCACTTAACCTATTTTTCAAGTTCCTCCTTCAAGTGTACCGCATTTCATCATTTCCAGCAGCTGGCTACAGTAATCGGACCTTCTCTAGCTCTTCTCACTTCAGGTTCTCTGTTAAGTCTCCCTGGATGTGTGACCCCGGGTCGTGACTTTGACCTCCCTGCATCAGCTCCAGAATTGGTGCACTAGTCTCTTCTATTTCAGCTCTCTCTGCTTTTGCCAGTCGCGGCTCCACAGAAGGTGCCAACCACTTCCGTGGAAGAGGACTACACAGAAAACTCCAAGGAAGCTCTACATTCCTGGAAGATGGGATAACAGTGAGCAAAAGCAGGTGTGGAACCTGCAAGGAGCCGCAATGTCAGGGCTGAATCAGAAGCAGAACGGGAGGCTTGACCACGGGGACACATTCACCACTCCTTCTCGGCTCCGATTTGCAAGACAAACCCTTCAGTTCCGAGCTGTGGCTTCTGCCAACTCTGACGGGAAAGCATCACGGGCGGGGCTGGATCGGAGCTGCTTCTCCACCTCAGGAATGGCGCAGCTCAGCAAAAGGGTGTAGGAACGCTTCCTGGCCACCTCCGTCCTGCTGCGCAGCCAGGCGGCGCCGAGAGGAGCAGAAGCCTGAAGCCGCTGCTTGCTCTGATGGAGGACGCGTGAGAGGACTCTGTGCAGATCCTACAGCAGAACTCGGACTGCTAGTTACTTTCAGAGCACGTGATGTGTGGTCTGAAAATATATTAAATGATTATGACTATAATCCTGGCGCACAAAGCAGCGTGACCCAGCAAGGACTTCAGGACGCTCCCAGTAACACCCAGAGGCTCCAGGCCGGCCTGGAAAAGGGATCTACATCACAAAGCGTTCCTCTAGCTTGCGGGGGAGGAAAAAGCCAGACTTAGGGCACACTGTTCTGGTCTCTTTCTCACTGTTTTCTACCAGACTTGACATTTTATTTGACCTCTTCAATCTGTTTAAGTTGCTACACTCAAAGTATCCCCAAGTAGGGGATCTCAAATTTTGGAACCACTGGAATACCCAAAGGTAGTAACAAACTAAAACGAAACAAACCAAAGGAAAGGGTCCCAGTCTGGAAACACCAAAACAAGAGAGCAGTTTTACAGTCCTGCTGACCCTCCAGAGCACAAGGTCAGTGGTGGCGAGTGTCAGGTCCTGGCAAACGGCCTCCGTCCAGGTGGAAAGGTTCCTACAGGGCCGACTTATGGCAGGGGCCCGTGGGCGAACAGGATGGTGCTCTGGCCATAGGTGGCAGCTTACATACTTATTTCCATTAGGCGTGTTCACTTAAAGTGTGTTACCCCCATGTCAAGTAAGAGAATCCAATTTACAAATTCTGAACCTGCCTAAGCCAGAGGGCCTTTGGGGTCCTGGAGAGCAAAGCCAAGACTACCTGATAAACCAACCCCTTTCAGAGTTAGGGACTTGGGGAATGCATTTTAAAGGATATTTTATTTTATTTTATTTTTTTATTAAATATATTTTTATTAAAGTATATAATTTACACATGAATATACATAAACAATAAGTGTATAGTAAGAGTTGTGAACTTATAAAATAAACTTGCATAACATCATACCTGTGTCCCATACATCACCCCTCCACCAACACCTTACATTGTTGTGAAGCATTTGTTAACAGCCATCTATAGTAAAGGACATTTTATGACATGCATAGTTCTCACTTTACACCCTGCATTTGCAGTAGAAGAAGCCAGAAGGAAGGAAAGGCTAAGCTCATAGAGATGGCTCCTCCTAGAAGGAAAAAGAAAAAAGTCCACTGTGCCCAGAGGGCAGGAGGGGAAGCAGAGGGCTGGCAGCCAATTGCTCTCCTGCAACCAAACGAGCACCGTGCTGGTCTCTGGCCCGTGCTGCCAGCCCGGCCCCCATTCTTGATCCAAGAACCTGGCTCCTCCGCCTCCCAGCCTATTTTTCAAAATTCCAGGAGGGTCACTGTCAGACAGGAAGCTGCCTGGAGAGCTGTGTAAGCTTTCCAGTGAGCTGTGGCTGGATGGCACCTCCATCCTGAGCCACCCCCAGCCCCTGCCACTTCTCCTAGACCTAGCAGGAGCAGTCAGTCTGTTAGTGACAGAGTGGTATGCCTTCTTTTCAGTTTACAAATGAAGCACAAGCCGAGACACCTGGAAACCTTTTTGTTATCCCACCTCTGTTTTATAGCAGTAAAAAGCCATAGGGGAATAAAAAGGTGTGTACTTTCTGTAAATAGTAAGGCAGGGAGAGGTTGTGATACTGAGTCGGGCTCCGAGTACATCAAGGAAGCAGAAAAATTATGGTGGGGTGAGGGCAGGGGTAGGGAGAAGGGAAGGCAAGCCAGAAAGAAAATATGCTTTTGAAACAAAGTATGAGCAAATGAGGGTAGATCATTGTGTCATTCCTGTATAGCAGATGTTTAATAATTGTTGAATCAACAACTCAACATGTTTTTCATAGACATTCTATGATAATTTACAACATAATAGGCTAAGTAGATTTTGTGGATTATGGATTATCTGTTGCACATGCAATGTCGCTTTACTGTGAATAAGTGTTCCAGCTTTCAAAATAACAATTTATAAATGGGCTTCTGGAATACAGTCCAAATAGTATAGGGGCTGCCTCATAGTACATCTGCTATCAATTTTTTAAAAATACCATGGTTTAGCAAATATGTTAGTAAAGGTAATAGTTGATTGTATTTAGTTAGTTGAGAAAGGAAGCTCATTTAATAAATAGGTGTAATTAATCATTTAGGCTGTAAAATCTTGTCTTAGAAGCAGTCATACATATGTTCCCCAATTTAGAACCTCTGGTCCAAATACTAAATTTTCTTTAGGGAGGATTTTCTGGTAGGCTGAACTTGACTTTGTAACAGATATTTGGTAGCAAAAATGTGGTAACTATTGATGCCTGACAAAAAATTCTGTTTTTCTTACGTCTAAAGATGACTTTCATCATCCGAAAACCCTGTGGACAGGCATTTACTGTGCCTCAAAGCCTTCTCTAGGAGCCAGAAGGATTTAAGGAACGGCTACTGCCATCCCATTAGTGGGACTTTTGCTTCACACAGGGAAACATTTGCCTTCTCTTCCTATGAATCACCAAATTGATTTTAGAGGCTCTTAATCATTAAAAATATCAGATTTAAATAAAATGTGGACATTGGCATGCAGAGTAATCAAATTAATGTGTGACTACATTAGAAATGACTGTCTAGGTCTCTACTTTGGATAACCAGCCACACCCAGTCCTTTGGAGCATCCGCCTCAGCTGCAGGATATCGGTGGTTTAAAGGGAAAATTTGACTGTAGGTGGAGTTAGAAAGAAATACAAATGATATCATTACTGCCATCATCAAGGCTGATTAAGAAAAACCGTCCACCTGTACATGTACTGTGCTGGGTGAGGGGGTGGGGGGCTAAACAGGTTCAGTGGGTTCACTTCCAGAGTCCTCTTGCATGTCTGAAATTCAGAAGTGGTAGGGTAATAAGTCTATAACAAAGAAGCATGCTTTGTTGTCAGAAACTTCGTTGTATAAAGCAGGAATGATATAGAAGGCGCGCTTGAGGACTTGTGTTACCTTCAGTCTCAGCAGAGGCCCCTCCCACCCGCTGCCTTAGTCCCCGGCAATCTAAGCTGTGCGGTGGATGCTGGAGGGCTCGGCTTCCCATCAGGGTGCATCTTCCAGCAGATGCCTTCCTGACTCCTGGGTATCAGAACCGGGTTAGAGTGGGTCCACTCCCAAGACAGCACCAGGGGTCACCCTGCACCAGCACCTCATGGCTGAGTGGTGGAAGCTACCCTCACTCCATCCCCAGAGCCCTTGGCCCATTCCACAGAGCTGCCCAGAAGCCAAATAGCTTTGTTCCTGGGAAATCAGTTAGCTGAGCATCACTGCATTGCATTATTCTTCCCCTGGAGTGGAGCCAGCATCCTCTGTTAGCAGGTCCAAACTCACTGCTACTTAGAGGAATCAATACTGGAGCTGCTTGGGCTGGAGTTATAAGAATTCCAATATTGATCTGACTTACCCTGATCAGAGGGCATCCAGCTAAGACTGCACCCAAGAACCAGAGTTTCTCTACATGCTTAGGGATACAGACAGAACTCACAAGGTCATTTCTTAGGGACCCACAAAGAGGCATCAGCTGGCAACATCTTTAAGTTTCCACTGATCTGGACATTATTTTAACAATATACTAACACTTTATATTTTAGCATTATAACAATGATCAAAATGTTTATTATACAGCTTTATATTTTGGTTTTAGATTTTTTCCTAAGCGCTTTTAGATGACCTAACACCAAGCTTGCCCTGCAGGTCTCCAGCCTGCTACTCTCTCATCTACTATGAGATTGCCTCAATAGGAAAGAACAGTTGCCTGGGGCAAAGCAAACAAAAGCAATAACTCTACAACACCAAAACACCGAGACCACTCTACACCGCAGAACAGAGAAACACGGGCTGCTCCCTATAAAACCCATGCTTGAATGGGGAAATAAGGCAGCAGGACCACCGTAGAGGAAGCACCAACCACAGCCCAGGACCTGCGGGAGCCGCATGGCAGGCCCCAGGCAAGTGGCAGGTGCCGAGTGGCTGCTCCACAGCCGTCCTTGCAAGGCGTCTGGCAGCAGCCCACGTTCCGTCGGAAATGCAGAGGCAGAGGATAAAATGTGGGCAGAAGAGGGTGTGAACCAACTCAGTGGACCTCAAAACTAGTGTGGTTTCCATGCGCCACGCTAAATCTCTAGGAGTGGGCTGGACAAACTCACCTGCTAGGTGAGCTGGAGAATGAGAGGCCTGGCCTGGGGCCTGAGAGGGAATGAGCATTTGTGTTTTGGTTTGTTTTTGTCTGATGAGAGCTGGCAAGAGGCCTTTTGCCCATGATGACCTGTCCTGAGCCTAGGGAAAATTTCCCTATGTGCTTTGAGGAGTTCAACCCGGCATGTGTAAGCACACAGAGTCACAGTTAGTCCTACTATTTCATAATAGTTCACAATAGTAGCGAATCCCTAATAAAGTCACAGAGAAATTAAAGAGAAATGGAGAGGTCTCCAGGATTACAAAAACAGAAGGCAGACCTTCAGGAAAACTAAGAACATCAACTTGGGATGTTAACTGTATTTCTTTCCCTTTCCTTTCCTTCCATCCTTCCCTTCCATTCTCTCTCCTTCCCCCACCCCCAGCTTAGTTAAAAGTTATAAGATGAAGACAGAAAAATTTAAAAATTCTCATAGTACGCTGATAGTAGATACAGGACAAACATTTCAACCATTTTCTCTGCCAAAGTTCAGACTATAAAATAAACTGATCAAAACCGCCACAATATGCAGCCTAGTTTTAAATCTTACTAATTTTTATTTCGTCAAAGTGAAACATACTAATTTTATACTCCACTGTCCTGTTGATAGGTTGATACCAACAACTGTGCACATGGTAACAGAAGCTGTGGGATACGCTCAGGAGCCACACAGCTCCTCTATCGGAGTCCCACTAACACCGGGTCCACGTTGGCTAATCTCCGACACCGCCCCCCGCCTTTTTTTCACGTTTCATAATGAAGTACCACTGCTTTCAGGTCCTCTATATTTTGCTTCCCACTAAATTAATTGGGCTGTCATGAGGACATGGAGATTTTCTAGTTCAGAATGAAGCCAGTGTGACAGTAATAATTGAGCAGACATAAATAACTTCGGCAGGCCTGGAAAAAGCAGAGTTTTGGTTAAACGGTGAAACTGGAAGTTAGTGAACCTGAAGCTGATGTTCAGCCAGGGGTGGGGAGTGGGCAGCTCAGGTCGGCTTCACGCAGGGTCTTGTGCCTGCCCTGAAGGGTGGCCCTGGGCAGAAGGCTGCTCGGGTCTCACAGCGCACGGGTGGGGCGGGCAGGGGGCTGGCTGGCCGGAGCAGGAGCGTGGAGGCCACCGCCCCGGAGCTGGCCAGTGTGCAAGCAGGGCGTACTGAGCGGAACTCTGGTGTGTGAGCCAGACCAGTGCAGGCAAAGTGGGTGGGAGAGGGATGGCTACGGATGTATGACTCAGCAAATATTTAACGAGCGGGCACTGTTCCAGGCATAAGATACAAAGAAAATGGTACGGAAGCTGGAGCTAGAGAGAGAGACCTAGAAGTAGGTCATTAAAAGATAAGGTGTGGCAGCCTGGAGGACAGGCGCCCTAGAGAGTGAGCAGGCGCGGCGGTGGGCGAGGATGCTTCTACAAAAGCAGGAAGGCATTTCCCGGACAGTCACAGGGGAAAAACGAGAGCTGGGGAGCAAAGCACCAGCCTTCAACCACCACAAGTATAAAGTTTGTCAACTTCTTTTTATAAATAAAGGATCTTTTCTTTCTTCCCTTAAAAATGTCTTTTGTTAAACTGTACTTTTTTCTTACTTGTTGCAAGGAGGAAACTATCCGATAGATTATACATCTACTGCTCCTCAATTTTAGAAGGTGGAGAGAAAACTCTAGGCTTCACAGTAAGTAAGAGCTACGATCCAACGATCATTACAATCATTACAAAGCTGTGCCAAAGGGAGACTGAAAGCCCAGTTGTAAGATGAAATTTCTGTACCATAAAATTAAACATTTTGCAGTCTTATTTTAATGATCATGTGCTTTTGGATTTTTAATGAACAAGAAGTGCATTTATATATTTTATAGTTCATCTTTGCTTTTTTCCTAATGTATATCATCAAAATCACTTACTTGCCACTCCACTATTTATGGTGCTGTGCTAGTGTCACAATAAAACCCAATATAGCATTATATTTGCTTGTAGGAATTAGAATTATAAAGCAGAAAAACATCAATGAAATTAAATACTTAGGGCTTTTCTCATCATAAAATTAATGGTGCCTTATAGTTTTGTCCTTTTGGTCACAGTATGTAGCAGGCAATCTCCTTTTCCACTTTTTGAGATCATGGAAACCTTTGCAAATCCTAAGAAAACCAATGGCCTCCTATCCCTGAAAAACTGTAATTGCAGTTTCCAGACCCACCACCCCAGCCCCTTCACGGCCTCCACGGACTGGTGGTCAAGAACCCCACCCCCACGCCTGCCAGGACAGGAGATGCTTTGCACATTACAAGTTCCAAGCTACCAAGTGAGCTTCCCATGAATTTTAAAATCAAACATAAAACTTTAAAAACTTGATGTAGGGGAAGCGGGTGTGGCTCAGTGGATGGAGCCCCCGTTTACCATATGGGAGGCCTGGGTTCGCGTCCCGAGGCCTCCTTGTGAGGGCACGCCGGCCTGAGCAGTGCGGTGGGCTGATGCAGCAACCTCACGGCAGGAAGCGGTTGTGGCTCAATGGATAGAGCACCCATTTACCATATGAGAGGCCCCGGGTTCGCTTCCCGGGGCCTCCTTGTGAGGGCAGGCCGGCTCGCCGCGGCGCCGTGGGCTGATGCGGCAAGACCTCACAGCAAGGGGGAGATAAGCAGACACAGAGAAGACACGCAGCGAATGGACACAGCAACACAAGCGGCAAGGGGGGGATAAATAAATAAAATAAATAAATCTTTAAAAAACAAACAAACAAAAAAAAAACTTGATGTAGTTCTTTCTTATAGAACACACTTTCAAAACACTTCTGCTTCCAGCAGGCGTTCTCATTTGTGAGTTTATGAAGATCACCCCCGGAGCTTTAACGGAGCTGCCCAGCTGAAGTGCAGTCCTGGGGCAGAAGCTTCTGACTGGGTAGGTTTAAATAGCTCCCTAGAGGATGATGACGGCCATCCCTGGTTTAGAATCACTGCCTTACAGAGTCTAGACTAGGATCAATCTTCTTCACCTTTTTTAATGCTCGGTAAAACTGGCAAGTCTGACTTTCCTGGACTAATGGCCTATGAGGAAGTGATGGGCTTCAGCCTGCTCCTACCTGAGCGCCTTCAGTCTGCACTGTGCAGCTCCTAAGGTACCCGAAGGCTCCCCAGAAGGGCTTAACCTTTCTGTGCAATCTGGACAAGCCAAGTCGGATCCCTTCCTAGAACGGGAATTTTAAACCCACAAATTAAAATACAAAGGATAACAAAGAAAAGACAACCATAGTGAAATTATATTTAAAAACAGTTATCAAGATATTAAAATATTTATAATTATAGAAATATGTGTGTTTCTTCATTAACCCATTAAGTAGCAAAATACAAGGGCAAGTGTAATAACTGCCATAATTTCAACGTACAAATCACTTTAAACCTTTTTATTTTTTTGCCTCCATGAGATGGCTCCCTCGTCTGTTTGCTCATTGTTTTTTGCTCATTGTTTTTCACTCGTTGTTTGCACTTGTCTGTTTTTTCTTTAGGAGGCACCGAGAACCAAACCCAGGCCCTCCCATGTGGGAGGCAGGCGCTCAACCACTTGAGCCACATCCGCTCCCCTAAACCATCTTTTGAGATATCTGCAGCAAATGTAATACGTTCTGAAAATATCTGATTTCTATTGATGCTAATACCACACAGTCGATTTGTTGCCTGTATTCATAATTGAAGGAAATGCTCGATTTTAATACGAGGCTAGTGAAAATAAAGATGCACATACAAATTCATAAACTCTGGGTTAAGAAACCTTTTTGAGGAGAACATGTGGACATGGAGGGTTTTTAAGAGAATCAATTTGCAGATTCTTTCCTAAAACCATACGCATTCTGAATCTTACTGCGGAGCATTGTGCAGTCATCATCCAAACTTTTCTTAAGCAACAACTTTCATATGGCAGTGTGCTAAAATATAAAAATATTAAATCCCAACTTCTTCCAAAAAGCAAGCAAGCCCAAGCAGTTTGAATTAAGAAGCTGTTTTAAGGCTTCTGAAGGAGTGGGCAGGTCGTGGGAATGGTGTCATAACTTGCTGGGGTCCATGCTGAAAAACCTTTCTATAGGAGCCTCACTTGCAACAGGGTCCTCTGGCAGCACTGGTATTTAAAACCCTCCTTGACGATAGTTCTTTAAGGAATACGGATTCTCACCCTCTGAAATGGTGTTAGAGCGAAGCCGGACAGATACAAGATCCAGAATGAAGAGAAAGTAGCAAAGCAATCCTTTCAATCAGTTACTGAGAATGGAAAACAGAACTGTTGATATTTTATTAGCTTTGAAAAAGCTTCATGGAATGCTGGAATGACTAAAAGAACCCTTTCCTTCTGTCTGTCCACTACTTATCAGCCTATTCTGTGTTAGGAATTGGACATACAATGGTGGCAGAAGCAGACCTGGCCCCTGCCCACTCGGACTTAGGCGACAGGGACATGGACAGTTGCCACAGGATCACCCGATCTTATCCCAGTTGATTATAAACTGGGATAAGTGCTCAGAGAGGGAAGGACACAATTCTAAAGAGCATATAACAAAGGAAAATAAATAAATGCTGCTGTTTAAAATTGCATATGTGGCTTCTGATAAGCTTTTTGTTCTCACCAATGCAATGCAAGACCGTAGCCCTAAGTAGAAAAATACTGTAACTGAAACAGCAATTTAGAATCCAAGATTTATTTCCAAGGAGACTTTCTTCATTTAATTTGTTTTTAAATAACAATTTCACACCATATTATAAATTTAGATTTTAACGGAATGTAATTCCACAATAGAACCTATTTTACTAAAATATTAAGAATTCAATTCTTCAGTATAAATTTAATATGGAAAATGTTGAATTCTTATCATGTTTAAAAGGGGCTTTTTGAAATACATAACACTTTTTTGGAAAGCACCTAAATTTTCTGGGAAGAGGAGACTGATAAATAGCATAAATCAATGTTGTGATTTTTGAAAGTTGTGCGAAAACAACAAGCATGGAGGAAAAAACCTTTCTATTTTTCTCAGGGGTATAATTTCAAAACATCCTGATGACAGCTATTGGCTGTAAAACCTGTGTAAAACATTCAGCATATTTCAATAAGGCTTAATAATTAACGAACATCCTATGTTATTAATTTATAATAAATCGATGCTGTTTCAGAGTTTCCAAATGCACTGCTTAAGATTCCACCCCAATGATAGTTAGGTGGAGACAGCCCTAAAATTCCCTGATGTGCATTTGCCATGATATGCCTTCTCAAAAATCCTCTTTACTTTCTGTAATTGGTGGGGAACTTTTCTTTCCATTAGAATAGATGTTGGAGTAAAGAGATTTCCACACGTTAGCCACAAACAGGAGAAAAATCTTAAAATTCTATTATTTTAGCCATCAGGATTCTCTCCTCTTTCAATTAAAATAGGATATAATTTAATTGAATTAATTTGGCTTTCTCATTCTTTATGTCCATGTGGAGCTACTGGGTCAAAAATTATAGCCAAATATGGTCAAATCATGTGAACTTTTTAAAATGCAGCTTGTTTGAATGCTGTAAAGAAACAGTTTCAAAGTATTCTG
>JAQZBX010110260.1:0-10388 GCA_029593785.1 Cabassous unicinctus
CTGCAATCTGATCTGGATGGAAAGAAGCCAGTCCTTACCAGCACTGTGATTTTCAGTCCGCCCCACTTCTCCTTATGCCAGTGGTGGAATTAAAATGGTGGCTACCGACCTCTTTCTGACTTGGAAAGGTTCAAACTTTAGCTGTTCTTAGGATTATACTTTAGCTTGCTGAATTTACTAATCGGTAGCTTAAGTTGGTGCCCGACCATCTCTTCGCCCCCCATTTTTGGGAAGTGGAGCTTCCAGTTCCAGTCATGGAATAGCTCCCGAGGTGGCTTGTGCCTCCAGTGGAGAATGGGCACCGGCCTCCGTGGCATGGAGAGCTCTACTTATGAATCTTCTCTATAGATGGGCAGTGTCCTTCTTCCATTCTTTCAAGAATGTTGCAGGATGATCTTCTGGTCTCCTGAAGCCCCCAAATAGGTGCTTTAGATAGCTCTGGGTGATTACTAACTGCCCTGTAGCACGAGCTGACTCTAGGAGCTTCTTACTCTACCACCACCTTGCTGCTTGTCCTGTGATGTGATTTTGTACTTAGCATTGTTACTAATTTAAGGTGGTTGTTTTTTTTCAGTATTGTAATGTCTTTTGGGGATTCAGAGGGTGGAGTGTGGCAGTTTGAGATTATTTTTTGTGAATCCCCAAAAAGAAAGATTATGTTTGTAAACTGGCCTGTTCCTCTGGGTGTGATACCCTTTGTTTTTATTAAATTCAAAGGTTTTAAGTTTACTTAATAAAATCAATTTAGGGCCTTTGATTTGACCGTGTCAGTAGGGCGTGACTCAGGGTTGAGTCCTCACCCCCTTTGGTGGGCTGATATAAACCGACACTCACAGAAGATGATACAGGAAGAGAGATAACTCCATAGATTCCAGAGGAGAGAACTTTGTCAGAGATGAGCCATTTGCCTGATAGTTTACAGCTAACCTTGTGAAGAGACCAGATAGCTGAGAAGGCCCAGAAAGAAACAACCCTTATGCCAGCCTGTAGCTGAGAGAGACGAAGGCTGAGCCCTCACAGAAATCAGCAACCATCTTTGGTGAGAAAGTTCCTCTTCTGATACCTTGAGTTGGACTCTTTAGGATCTTCTAACTATAAGCTTTTACCCCCAAAAAATATCCTTTTTAAAAGCCAACAGATTTCTGGTACTTTGCATCAGCACCCCTCTGGCTGACTAATACAGCTTTTATTTATTTATTTATTTATTTTTTAAGATTTATTTATTTTATTTATCCATCCTCCCCTTGCCGCCCGTGTCGCTGTGTCCATTCGCTGCGCGTCCCCTCCGCGTCCGCTCAACATAATGCCCTCAAGGTTCATCCATGTTGTCTCACGCATCAAGACTTCATTTCTTCTTACAGCAGAAAAATATTCCATTGTATGTTTATACCACATTTTGTTTATCCATTCACTGGTTGATGGACACTTGAGTTGTTTCCATCTTTTGGCAATTGTGAATAAGGCCACTATGAACATCAGTGTACAAATGCCTGTTCGCATCCCTGCTTTCAGTTCTTCTGAGTATATACCTAGTAGCAGAATTGCTGGATCATATGGCATTTCTATATTTAGCTTCCTGAGGAACCGCCAAACTGTCCTTCACAGAGGCTGTACCATTCTACTTTCCACCAACAGTGAATACGTGTTCCTATCTCTCCACATCCTCTCCAATATTTGTAGTTTTCTGTTTTTTCAATAGTGGCCTTTCTAGTAGTTGTGAAATGGTATCTCATTGTACTTCCCTAATAGCTAGTGATGTTAACCATCTTTTTTTTTAAAGATTTATTTATTTATTTATCCCCCCCTTGCTTCTTGTGCTGCTGTGTCCATTCGCTGCGTGTCTTCTCTGTGTCTGCTTATCTCCCCCTTGCTGTGAGGTCTTGCCGCATCAGCCCACGGCGCCGCGCGAGCCGGCCTGCCCTCACAAGGAGGCGCCGGGGAAGCGAACCCGGGGCCTCTCATATGGTAAACGGGTGCTCTATCCATTGCGCCACACCCGCTTCCTGCCGTGAGGTTGCTGCATCAGCCCACCGCACCGCTCAGGCCGGTGTGCCCTCACAAGGAGGCCTCAGGACACGAACCCGGGCCTCCCATATGGTAAACGGGGCCTCTATCCACTGAGCCACACCCGCTTCCCTAACCATCTTTTCATGTGCATTTCAACCATTTGTATTTCGACTTTGGAAAAATGTCTATTCAAGTCTTTTACCAATTTTTTTATTGGGTCGTTTGTCTTTTTTGTTGTTGAGTTGTAGGATTTCTTTATATATCCTGGATATTAAACACTTATTGGATATGTGGTTTCCAAATATTTTTTCCCATTGTGTAGGTTGCCTTTTCACTTTCTTGACAAAGTCCTTTGAAGTACAAAAATATTCAGTTTTGAGGAAGTCTCATTTATCTGTTTTTATTTTTGTTGCTTGTGCTTTGGATATAAGATCTAAGAAACCACCTCCTACCACAAGATCGTGAAGATGCTTCCCTATGTTTTCTTCTAGTTTTATGGGTCTGGGTCTTATATTTAGGTCTTTGATCCATTTTGAGTTAATTTTTGTATAAGGTGTGAGATAGGGTCCTCTTTAATTCTTTTGGATATGGATATTCAGTTCTCCCAGTACCATTTGTTAAAAAGACTGCTCTGTCCCAGTTGGATGAACTTGGCAGCCTTGTCAAAAAGCAATTGACCATTGATGTGAGGGTCTATTTCTGAACTCAATTTGATTCCATTGGTCAATATGTCCAGTACCATGCTGGTTTGTTTTGGGGTTTTTTTCCACTGTAGCTTTGTAATTCCTTTAAAGTCAGGAAGTGTGAGTCCTCCAACTTCGTTTTTCTTTTTCAACCTAAAACTTTATATCCATTGAAAAGTAGATTGTCTGTGTATTTCTAACTATAACAGAGTAACTTGTATCAGACTAGCCCTCCCAACATGGAAGGAAACAGCCAGAAAACTATACAAAATATTGCCTTTGCTAAGATATTGGATAAAGGTAGTACAGGATGTTGATCTCTGAAAGAAAGCAAATTATGTGAGCCTTTCAATTGTCCCAGCTATCTGCCTAGGAGTTACTTTCCAGACTGTAGCACAGGGATGGAAAATCCAAGCAGACCACAGTGGTTTCACTGAGCTGAAGGGACAGAGATTAGGGGTTGGGAAGGCTGAGGAGGCTGGATTTTGTGGGACAGAATACTGTAGGGGAGGGAGCACATCCATTACCAAAATTTTTTCATTGCCCCAAACGGAAACTCTGTGCCCATCACGCAATCATTCCCCATCCCACCCACCTACCCACCTCTAGCCCCTGGCGACCTCTATATACTTGCTGTCTCTATGAATTTGCTTATTCTAGGTATTTCATATAAATGGAATCATACGATATTTGTCCTTTCATGAATGGCTTATTTCACTCAATATGATGTCTTCAAGATTCATCTATGTTATGCATGCATCAGAACTTCATTTCCTTTCATGGCTGAAAAATATTTCAATGTATGAATATACCAAATTTTGTTTATCCATATTCTGTTGATGGACACTTGGGTTGCTTTCAACTTTTGACAATTGTGAATGATGCTGCTATGAGTGGCATTATTGGTGTGCATAAAGCTTAATTCTTTTTTTTTCTTATAAAATAAACTTTATTTTTAGAGATGTTTTAGATTATAAAACAGTTACATTGAAAATATAGGGGATTACCAAATAACCCACCCCAAGCTTAATTCTTAGTGGATGATTTCTTTACTAATAAAACAAATCTTGAATCTTGGGTCTTCTTCCATAATAGATTAATAAACACATGGATGAATCTTGAAAACAATAGGCTAAGTGAAATAAGCTAGGCACAAAAAGACAAACATATGATTTCACTTTTACGGACTATCTAGAATAAGCAAATTCATAGAGACAGAAAGTAGATTGGAAGGGCTGGGAGGAGGGGGGTGAGGAGCTATTGCTTAATGGGTACAGAGTTTCCGTTTCAGGTAGTGAAAAGTTTTGGTAATGATTTGGTGATGGTAGCACATCATCATAAATGTAACTAATGCCATAGAATTGTACACTTAAAAGTGATTAAACTGGCAAATGTTATGTATGTGTTACCACAATGAAAACTTTTACAAATAATATAAATTTATATTTAGGGACTGATGGAAATGTTAATGTTCTGAGTTTATGGCAGTTTTACACAATGCATTGATCCATGCACTTAAACGGGGCAATATTTCTGAACATATTATGTGTCATTGAACATATCATGTTCATGTAATATCAACCATTTATTATATAGTAAAATATGGGTCTCAATTAAAAATGATCACAGAGATGTATTACATGCAAAATGAAAGTCTCCTTCCTCACTGTATGATGCCTGTTTACACCTTGGTGACTATTTGTAGTGGGTGGTGTGATCCCCTCTTTAGGGTAAAGCACTCATTTGCCCCAGCTGCCAAGAGTTTTAGCTGCTGATGGCTTATAACTGCATCTTCCTCTTGCAATTACCCTCTGGCAGAGGGAGCTGCCTTACTCTAGCTCAGGGGTTCTTAACCTTTTTTGTTCCATGGACCCCTTTGCCAGTCAGGTTAAAGCCATGGACCCCTTACTAAGTCCACAGTATACTGTGTATTATTTAATAACTATATCACACCCACACAAACATGTCCCCATAAGAATGTTTTTATTTGAATTTCAATTCAAGCTCATGAACCCCTTGTTAAGAACCCCTGCAAGTCTAGCTTATGCCTCTTCCCCTGCAGACAGGCCTCACACCTGACAAACGCAGGGATCCAAAATCCCAGCCTTGTTTCAACTTGGGACAACTCTGAAGGGTTATCCCAGTTCCAGAGAGGATCCTAGGATCACTGGAGGTCTCTGATACAATGCACTGCAGTTCATTCTCCCTCTGCTTAGTCCTGATGCCCTCCCTCTTCACAGGTGCATTCCCCAATAAATCTCTTGCACACTAATTTTTTACTTAGTATCTGTTTCAAAGGTACCTGACCAAAGACACTCATCATCCAGAATATTTTTCTAGGTACATAATAGAATGAATGAATAGATAAATAAGTAAATAAATAATGTTTTTAATTAAGAAGAAATACTGATTACATTTATATAAAATACAAAAACAAGACTAATCAACACTGTTTGAAGTCAGGGTGGTGGTTACATTCGTGAGGGACACACTTAAATATGTCATTCAGTGGTGGTAATTATATTCACAATGTTGTGCTATCCCCATTATCCTTTACCAAGACATTTCCATCACCCCAAACATAATTTCTGTACCTATTAAGCAATAATTCCCTATTTCCCTCCTCACCCCTGTCCTTGGTAACCTGTATCCTAGTTTCTGACTCTAAGAATTTGCATATTCTAATTGTTTCATGTAAGTGAGATCATACAATTTTTTTTTCTCTTAACTTTATTTGTACATTTAATAATCGAAAATATAAACAATTAAAAACTAAAAAGTAAACACAGATGAATATATACATTTCTCCATTAAATGTAATGGATACATATAAATTTTTATTTTTATTTATTTTTTTTTGTGGATCAAACAATATGTTACACAATATATTTAGTTCATAGTAATGCATTCATACAGTATTTGTCCTTTTGTGTCTGGCTTGCTTCACTCAGCATAATGTCCTCCAGATTCATCCATGTTGCCATGCTTTACGACTTCATTTCTTCTTATAACTGCATAATATTCCATCGTGTGAATAGACCACAGTTTGTTTATCCATTCATCTGTTGATGGACACCTGGGTAGCTTCCAACTTTTGGCAATGGTGAATAATAGAATATTTTTTGTTCACATTTCTGTTACGTTGTTTTACTTCTTACTGATTTGTTGAGCTCTTTAAATGTTAAGGATATTAATACTTTGTCATATACAAAATTAGATTTTTTTCAAATCTAAATGTTTGTAAAATACACCATTCTTTATATACAATTATGAAAGAAAAAATGTTATACTTTATGACACACTGCTAAAAAGCAGTGATTAAAACTTATCTTTTGTATGTCCAAGAGACTTTAATCTCTGGGCTGTCCATGTGCCACCTGGGCCCTGAATCTCAACGGAGTTGCAATACCTACTCTCCAGTTCATTGGACTCACCCAGGACAACTAAAAAGGAGATGATGATGGACAACGCCCATCCCAAGGAACCAAGAGTCTACAACTGCAAGCAAGAGAGTCCCATCCATCTGCCCCATGGGATTGAAGTCCCCACTCAATTAGAGGTGGAGTGGGAATCACCATCCCAGAATCCTCAGGATTGGGGAATGAACTATGGACTAAAGTAGACTTACTGGTATTCTACTAGACATATTGTGATTCTAGCAATGGAAGAGACTATATCATTTATATGGAGGCAGTGGCCACTAGAGGTTCTGAGGGCAGGGAGAGGGAAATACAGGTGAAATATGGGGGCATTTTGGGGACTTGGGTATTTTCCTGAATGACATTACAATGACAGATACGGGCCGTTACAAATCTTGCCATAACCTACAAAATTGTGCAGGGAAGAGTGTCAACTACAATGTAAACTATAATCCATGCTTAGTGGCAATACTCTAAAGTGTTTTTATCAATTGTAATGAATGTACCACACTAATGAAAGATGTTATTAATGTGGGAAAATGTGGGAGGTATAGGAAGCGGGGCATATGGGAATCCCCTATATTTTTATGTAACATTTATGTAATCTAAATACCTTTTTAAAAAATACATATATATATATATTTTTTAAGAATTTATCTTTTAAAAATTAAAATAATGTTTTCCTGTTGAGGGTATCAGATGCAGGAAAACTAGACTTCCTTGTACATTTTTTATGGTTTTAATTTTGGAACCATGTAAATGTTTTTATGGTTTAAAAACAGAAACAAACAAAGACAAAGCAAATCCTTCAAATTGAAAATAAATGAAATAAATGTACCTAACCATACGTCAGTTTAGTTCTGTAACTGCATGGAGAAAAATTGTTTCAAATAACTGTAAAACACAGTATTTTGAAGGTACATCCTAAGGACAAAAATCAAAACAAAATATGAAGAAGTCTTAAATTGCATTCTGTAGGGTTGTTGTTAGTGGGACTATTGGTATTGTTATTATGAAAATAGTCTATATATATGTGTGTGCATGTGTATGTGTGTATAGGCCTTGGTGACACAAATAAGTAATGATGTAACTGTGGTTGGAACTAAAAGTTTCTGAGTAAAGGAAGAAATATATAGATATAAAACTGAGAAAGTTAAGAAAAATCCCTGTAATCTTTACTTTGAATTGGAAATGTTTCAACTCAGGATTTATTTTTTTTCTTTTTAAAAAATATGTGTTTCGTGGATTGGTCTATTGAAAAGGCCTACAGATGATGATAACCCAATAGCAACAGACACTCCTAGCACCCAGACTGTGCTCTTCAAATATCATTTGCTTGGAGAGATGGTTGATTTCATGTATGTGGAAGGAAATGTACAAAATTAGCCTAAGACATCTTGTCTTACCTGAGAGCAATGAAAGCTATCAAAGCTACTGGGATCATGTCAAAAGGGCAGCCCAGGAGCCAACGTGGAGGTGCTACTAATGACCAAAGGATAACTTCAGCATCACAGAGGACAATGACTACAATGGATTGAAATACTGTATATATATATATAATAATGTATAGTATATATATATATATCTCCATACTTTTATAAAGACATCCTAAAAGACCAAAAACAAACAAAAACTTCATTGGTTATTTTTGGAGGTTCTTATGTGACTAAACAGTCTTAAAAATTGATAAATAAAAGGAAATAATTAAGCATTTATCCTGACTCTACTGTAAGGGCTGTATTTCAGGGTTACCTAATAATTGAGCAGAGAAAGTTCTTTTTTTGTAGAAGAATGGTCATCAAGAAAGTAAAAAGACAACCCACACAATGGGATAAAATATTTTCAAATCATATACCCAACAAGAGACACGTATCTTGAATATATAAAGAACTCTTACAACTCAATGATAAAAAGACAAATAACCCAACTAAAAAATGAGCAAAGAATCGGAAAAGACATCTCATCAAGTAAGATACGTAATTGGTCAATAAGTACATGAATGGATGCTCAACACCGTTAGTCTCAGGGAAATGCAACTCAAAACCAGGGAAACAGGTGTGGTTCAAGCAGTTGGGTGCCCACTTACCACATGAGAGGTTCCAGGTTTGGTTCCCCGTGCCTCCTAAAGACAGCAAGACAGCGAGCTGACGTGACAGGCTGGCGCGGCAAGCTGACGATACAACGAGCTGACAATGCAACAAGATGATGATGAACAGACACAGAGAGCAGACAGAGAGTTCAAAACAACGAAGGGGGTGGGGAATAAGTAAATAAAATAATAAAATCTTAAAAAACAACAACACACACACACAATTAGAGAATTCCAGTCAACTAAGATGCCCATGTAAGGTGCTCCAGGGTCCCCTTCCCCCACAAAATCTGTAAACAACTAGCAAAAATGGGCAATGCCATCGTCCTCAAAACTCCAGAAAACAGTTAAAGGGTTGCAGTAACTGGGTAAGTGCAAAATCAAGAAAATGTAGCTTTGAAAGTGGTAGGAACAAATTCATCTGGAAGGGTAAGGGCACCCGAATAGCCAAAAGCATTCTAAAAAAGAGCGATGTGGAAGGAATTTCACTGCCTGACCCTGAAACATATTACAAAGCTACAGTGGTCAAAGCAGCATGGTATTGGCATAAAGATAGACACATCGATCAGTGGAATAGAATTGAAAACCCAGAAATAAACCCTCACCTATACAGTCAACTGGTTTTTTACAAACCTACGAAGCCCACGCTAATGGGAAAAAACAGTCTCTTCAACAAATGGTATTGGGAGAACTGGATACCTATAACCAAAAGAATGAAAGAGGACCCCTATCTCACCCCCTATACAAGAATCAACTCAAAATGGATCAAAGATCTAAATATAAAAGCCAGGACCATAAAACTACAAGAAGAAAATGTAGGGAAACATCTACAGGACCTTGTAGTAGGTGGTGGTTTCTTGGACCTTACACCCAAAACACATGCAACAAAAGAAAAAATAGATAAATGGGACCTCCTCAAAATTAAACACTTTTGCACCTCACAGGAATTTGTCAGAAGGGTGAAAAGGCAGCCAACTCAATGGGAAAAAATATTTGGAAATGACATATCTGATAAGGGTTTAATATCAAGGATATATAAAGAGATGTTACAACTCAACAAGAAAAAGACAAATGATCCAATTAAAAAATGGGCGAAAGACTTGAATAGACATTTCTCCAAAGAAGAAATACAAATGACAAAAAAACACATGAAGACATGCTCAACATCACTCACGATTAGGGAAATGCAAATCAAAACTATAATGAGGTATCATTTCACACCTATCAGAATGGCCACTATTAAAAAGACAGAACTACAAGTGTTGGAAAGGATGTGGAGAGATAGGAACACTTCTTCCCTGTTGGTCGGAATGCAGAATGGTACAGCCACTATGGAAGACTGTTTGGCAGTTCCTAAAGAAGTTGAATATAGACTTGCCATGTGATCCTGCAATACCACTACTGGGTATATACCCAGAAGAACTGAGAGCAGTGACACGAACAGACATCTGCACACCGATGTTCACAGCAACATTATTCACCATTGCCAAAAGTTGGAAACAACCTACGTGTCCATCAACAGACGAATGGATAAACAAACTGTGGTCTATTCACACAATGGAATATTATACAGCTGTAAGAAGAAATGAAGTCGTAAAGCATATGACAACATGGATGAACCTGGAGGACATTATGTTGAGCAAAGCAAGCCAGACATAAAAGGACAAATACTGTATGAATGCATTACTATGAGCCAAATATATTGTGTAACATATTGTTTGATTTTAAAAAAATTATATGTATCCAGTACATTTAATTGAGAAATGTATATATTTATCAAAAAAATAAATTTTTTTAAAAAGTGGTAGGAGAAGTTCATGATGCCCTTGCTGTCTCCTCCACGATTCACTCCCCTGCACAGCATGGAGCCAGTCTGTGCTCCCATTCTAAGTCTCTGGCCCTGTTCCAGAGGGAGCAGAGTAACCCCTATGTGCATACTAGGGTGCCTCTCTGTTGGTGCCAATCTAAAGCGTGGCAGCCTGAAAGACTGAACCAGGAAATTCATCTCTGTGTCACCCTCCCACAGCTTTCCCTGCAGGCAGAAGCATCTTGCAGAACGCTAAATCAGTGTAAGAAACAATTAAGTGGAGGGCAGATGTGGCTCAAGTGGTTGGGCATCCGTCTGCCATATGGAGGGACCCGGGTTCACTCCCCAGGACCTCCTGATTAAATTTAAAAATAGAAGGCATG
>JAQZBX010110261.1:0-10388 GCA_029593785.1 Cabassous unicinctus
ACTGTGCGTTCTTCTGTGTCTGCTTATCTCCCTTTGTTGTGTCATTTTGCTGCGCCATCCGCCGGCACGGGCAGGTGAGGGCCAACTTGCCTTCACCAGGAGGCCCTGGGAATGGAACCCAGGGCCTCCCATATGGTAGACAGGAGCCTAATCAATTAAGCCACATCTGCTTCCCTAATCAAATTTCTTTATCTTTTCAATGATGACTTTCGCTTTGGTTGGCATTTTAAAGACACAATTATTGAATAAGCTAACCAAGCCTGTGTTAATTTGGGAACAGGCTAACCTAAAAAGACCCCCAAATACAAGGCTGAAATGGGCTTCTCCCTCGTGGAGCAGTCCAGATGTGAGAGGTGGCTTGGCTCAAGGCTTTCCAGTGACCCAGGTGCCTTCTCTGTTATCTTCTCTCAACTCTTGTCTTCAGCTCCATCATAGAAGCACCACATCCTGGGAAGCTGGAGGGAAAGGAAGTGGGAAACAAGCAATTTCCCTTAAACTAAGTGTATCAGGGCTCTCCAGGGAAATAGAACTGATGAGAGATAAAGAAATAAATATATTTGTAAATATTATGAGATTTATTATGAATTGGCTCCGGAGACCATGGGGATTGGCAAATCTGAATTCCGCAGAGTCGGTGGCAAGCTGGAAACTCGCATGAAGGTTTCGATGAATTTCCCAGCTGACTGGCTAAGGTAGAGCTAGAAATTCTCTTTCTGACTGCTGAAATCATCAGTTCTCTTTTTAAGATCTTCAACTGATTGGATGAGCCATCTCTCATTGCCAAAAGCAATCTCCTTAGTTGATTGTAGATGTAATCAGCCATAGATTGCAATCAACTGACTAGTGATTTAAATCCACAAAATACCCTCACAGTAACAATCAAAGCCAGTGGTTGTTTGACCAAACAACTGGACACCATAACCTGGCCAAATAGACAAATGAACTTCACCATCCCAGGAAATGACAGGAATTTCTACTTTAATTCCATTTGGATTTCATCACGTGGCCACACCTGGCTGTAAAGAAATATTGGAAATGGAAAGTAGAGCTGGATTGCCTGTACCCTGCTGAAACAAGGGGTGCAAGGGCAGGGGCATGGTTCTAATTCTAAAGAAAGGAGACAATGCCAGGGTACCACTGGCAGTCAGTACCCCACAGCTCCTCAAACCCTGTCCCCTTCTGAACTTACTACTGGATAACTCGTCAGCTGCAAGAGTTTCAGTTCTTGAAGATGCATTTTTTTTTCAAGCTCTGAGGTAACTCAGAGCTAGAAAAAGAAAGAAAGAATGCTCCTTGCTTCCTGAGGGTCTTGGAAAATTCTCCTTTCGTTGCCTGGACCACCTTCCCAGCCCATTCTGCCAGTTAATTGCTACCTGTTCTTGCAGAAGCCAGCAGAAGCCAGCACAAACCGCTGTGCTCTGAAAGGAGGCCCTGACTCCTCCCCTCTCCTCTCCCCAAAGGTGATTAGGGCTCCTTTATAAAATCTGTTATGACCCTTTGTTCCAAGCACTTTCATAGCTTGTAATTAAGATGTGTTTATGTGACTACTGAATTGACACTTGTCTCAGGCGGTGCTGGACTGCAAAGTTCCCGAGGGCAGGGGCTGTGTCTGTTTTGCTCACATTGTATTTCCAGGAACAGAGCACAGTACTGAGCACAGAGTTCATGCTCAATACCTATGTACTGGATGAGTGAGTGAATGCTGACAGAGGAAGGCACAAGAGCTCAGAGAATGAAAGAGGCTGAGCCAGAAGTAGCTGACATCTTAGGATGTCATCGGGGTCTGTCAGACGGCAGGGGCTGGGACTTGGGAAAAGGGTCAGCAGAGCCAGGACAAGCTGCTGGATGCCACTGAGCTCCATACTCTGTCCAAAGCTGTCCACAGGCAGGGCTGAGATGGGGCAGAGGGGTGCTGGCGAGAAATGCCTGCTCAACTCTGGCACCAGGGTTCAAAGCTCTGTCCCTGTAGAAGCGATGCAGACACTTAATAAACGATTGTTGTATTAACAAAACGTTATATGTCAGAGTTTTTCTAGCTTTTTCTGTGAAATAAAATTACTTGTTCCATGACTTCATTCCTGTTTTTGGATGGAAGCTAAATCCTCTGTGACACTTTGCTGTTTAATCTAAACATGGCCCAGACATTTAAGGAAAACCTGTATTAGGAATGGTGTAAAACAATGGTAGTTAAAATCCCATCATTTTTCTATTGGTGCACGCTTTTACATTATTATTATTATTATTTACATTATTATTAACATTGAGCAAATATCCCAGTCAATTAGGTATAGCATATTGACTATCAAAATTGGACTGTTGAGGTACCTTTTCATTTTGGAAAGACGTGAACTACATTATATATAAAATGTTTATTGAGTGATCTGTCATTATTGGTAATGAAGAATGTTTGCATTTACTCAGTTTGGTATTTTAAAGTGCTTTATAATAGGACATTTTCCTGCTTGTCCTTTAGGTTTTCTCCCATTAGATGATCTCAACTTCAAGGGGATGAAAGAAAAGAGCCAGAATGGATGAGTCAGCTTCCAGTCCTTAGACTATTCTATTGCCCAATCAATGTACCGTTGTCTATTGCAAAAAATGACCAGAAGAACAAGATGGGATTCTAACTTCCCCATATGAACAGCACTCCTAGATTTTATTGATAAAAGAAGCCCATTTTTATCGTTGACATTACTTACGGAGAGAACTCGGAGGATAGTCATTTGAGAATAAGATTTGTAACGTTCACTACGTCTGGTGGTACTTTTGTACTGTCTTTGGAGAACATTTGAATTGTGGTCACTTCAAAATAGGCAAGCACGTGAAAATGCATCTCGTATCCCTGTATTTTCAAATTGTGTCTGGCAAAGCAGAAATAATTCCAAGTTAAAGGAAAACATGGAGGCAAACACCAGAGGACTAGGGCTAAAGCACCAGCCTTGACTGATTTACACATGAATCCAGCATCTTTCCACTGGCAGCTTGATGCATTTCAAAAGAAACTCAAATCACGGCTTGGCCTGATCTTTTGCAAGAGGAACGGTGGGGTGGTATTGGCCCAACACCTTTGTCAGGTGTGTTCCCTCTATTGTTCCCCAAATGGTGAGAGATTAAGATGACCGGGTCAGGGCGGCAATTTTTTTCCTGATTCTTCTTAAGTCAGAAGAGATGCTTTTCTTAGAAAGCCATGGAAAGGAACGCAGACCGCTGAGTGGTTTGGGAAACTTGTTTCAAAACACCTGAAGTGTGTGTCTAATCATATTTTAAAACAGCTGACTCAAAGCCAACGTCCCCTGCCCACCCCACCCCTTTCCTTTCACCCCAAAATTCTTGCTCTTCTTTTTTTAAACCTTATTTTGTACATTTAATAATTGAAAAGATAAATAATTAAAAAATAAAAAGAAATTTGAATAAAATCATACATTTCTCAATTAAATGTACTGGATACATATAAATTTTTTTTGAGTCGTACAATATGTTACACAATATATTTATTTCATAGTAATGCAATCATACAGTATTTGTCCTTCTGTGTCTGGCTTGCTTCGCTCAACATGATGTCGTCCAGGTTCATCCGTGTTGTCATATGCTTTACAACTTCATTTCTTCTTACAGCTGCATAATATTCCATCGTGTGAATAGACCACAGTTTGTTTATCCATTCATCAGCTGATGGATACCTGGGTTGTTTCCAACTTTTGGCAATCATGAATAACGTTGCTATGAACATGGGTGTAAAGATGTCTGTTCGTGTCACTGCTCTCAGTTCTTCTGGGTATATACCCAGTAGTGGTATTGCAGGGTCACGTGGCAAGTCTATATTAAGCTTTGTTAGGAACTGCCAAACAGTCCTCCACAGTGGCTGTACCATTCTGTATTCCCACTAACAGTGAATATGTGTTCCTATCTCTCCACATCCTCTCCTATACTTGTAGTTCTCTGCCTTTTTAATAGTGGTCATTCTGATAGGTGTGAAATGATATCTTATTGTGCTTTTGATTTGCATTTCCCTAATCACTAGTGATGTTGAGCATCTTGCTCTTTTAATCTTAGGAATGAAAGGAGTCCCACTGCCCACAGCTAGCAGGATGCAGTGCCTTAATTTACAAGAACAGAATAGATCTGCTCCCCTCCACTCATGTTCAAGTCAAGGGGGAGCATTCGGTTTTCAATATTATCTGGGCCTAGCCTTTCTAACAGGTGAGGAGGTCTGCAGTTGTGATAGTTTATGCAGGCATAAGTCTCAGGCTTCTGGGAAGTTAGACCTGGTCCTCTTGACCTCATTCTCCAGCAGCTTTGATCCCTCAGAGAAAGTCCCCAGAGAAAAACAGGGAATCGACCTGAACTTCTGTAAAGGTCCCCAGAAAATCATGTTCTTAAAGCTAATCTATTCCTGTGGGTGCAAATCTATTGTACAGAGGCCCTTTTGATTAGGTTACTTCAGTTAAGGCATGGCTCAGGATGGGTCTTAATCCTCTTGCTGGAGTCCTTTATAAATGGAATGAATACAGAGAAAAAGAAAGAGAAGCCATGGAGGCAAGAAGCTAAAAGCAACGAAACCCGGAAGAGAATGCAGAGACTAACAGACACCACCATGTGCCTTGTCATGCGACAGAGGAGTCCAGGATCGCAGGCAGCTGGTCCTCGGGAAGAAACTGTCATCTTGATGCTGCCTTGATTTGGACATTTTCACTGCCTCAAAACCATAAGCTTGTAAGCTAAAAAATTCCCATTGTTAAAAGCCATTTTATGGTATCTGCTTTCGGCAGCTTAGCAAACTAAAACACTGCCCTTACTCCCTCAGAGTCCAGTGAGCCAGTTAGAGATAAGTGGATTACACAATGTATACTTTAAATTTTTTTAAATAGATGGGTTTTAGGGACTGTTTCCTCTCGATTTGGGTTTGGTAGGCTGGGCACTGAGGCTAATCTTATATCCCTCTGGCTTCTCTGTAAACCTGGGAAATAATAGCTGCCAACAGAACTGCTCAGAAATTTAAAGCTGCATCAAAAACAAAACTGGTGGGAGCAGGTGTAGCTCAAGTGGTTGAGTGCCTGCTTCCCATGTACGAGGTCTCGGGTTCAATCCCTGGAACCGCCTAAAAAAAAACAAAACTGGTTCTGTAAATATGATGGAAAGGATTGGAAGCAATCTTGCCTTGGAGAGAAAGAGAAGGAAGAAAGATGACATCCTACAGGTTGTCCCCATTCAGTCCACCACGTGCTGAGAACCCCAGGTCTTCAGGCATTGCATCCTATGGGTTGTAAAACTCCCACTGCCACTAGAGATGCATGGTCTACAGACCCCACACCAGTGGGCGAGCCGGTGACTTCTCACAGCTGTGTGTGCAGCAGCTGGAGCTTTCCTCTCCAGGATGCTCATGCTCAATGCCAGGCTTTGGTCAAGGCCTGGAGGTTGAGGACCATGTCTCCATCACTGCTGGGCCCCCTGCTCCAACACTGAGCTCCACACATAACCCACCAACAGTGATTACTTGTTGAGTAAATGCTTGCTGGGTGCACCTTGTTATTAATCCATTAGAGGATCTCATAACACTGTACCTCCTCAGGCATGTTGATTTAGCTTCACAAAAGTCTGTTGCTGTGAAAGGTAAGGGGTGTTTATTTTCCATCTTTCCTTGAAAGAGCCTATAATTGATGATGGCACTGAAGGTTGCAGTTTGCTTTTATTGAACTGTTTTCACCTACAAAATATGCATTATGGTTTATTTGGTCATGGCCCCTGCTTTGGCAGATCTCGGGCTTTCTGCAAGAAATAGACATGTTCAGATGTGTGAGAAAATTGAGTGTTCTTGACCATTTCTCCAGGTTTGTCCTTCCACATAAATCCTGTCTTTTTTTTTTGTTTTTAGGGTTCGATGGACTAGTTCTTTATTTCAATAAATCCTATGTCTTTCTGCTATATAGATTTCATGTAAAATGGAGAATATTGATGCCATTCTCCTGCTTGGATCATTCTAGGTTTAAATTTTAAAATAAATTTCTAAACAAATACTTTAAATAAAATGAATAAGGAATACTCAGTTAACTCAGGACTTTGTAACATATTCCAGTACATAAGTAAGATTAACCCTAGATAATATATTTAAAATTCATAGGAAGAAAATGTTTAAGTCTAAGTAATGCAAAGATTTGTCTTGGTTTAGGTTTGGAGTTCCTGGAATCACAGGAGCTGGCTGCAGTTGGGTTGCAGAATTCAAATCTAGTTATTAATTGGAATGACTACTTGATTCCCTTCTGCGGAAAAAATGAAAATGTAATTGCAGGAAAGAATAGCATCTAGAAACTATGAAAATGCAACCCAGGGGTTTCTCTCTTACCAAGCACATAAATTGGGAGTAGCCTTGACTGATGAGTACCTCCAGACTGCAGAGCAATTCAGGGAGGAGTTATCAGATGACAATCAGTTCCGTATTTCTGCGAAGCCTAAGCAAAAGCTCTGATGTGGTCTTGCTGCCCAACTCTCAACAACTCTAACTCTGTCCCACCTGAGGAGAAGTAGTAGGTGAGCCAACTGGCTTTCATCTAAGGGCAAGAAACATAATCCATCACTATTTCGTGAAGCACAATCTCTAAATCCCAAAAGGGGAGAAAAAAAAAAGCAAATGAAGAAAATGAACAGAGTTTAACTGGCTAAGATGTGATGTTCTCAAAGAGGACAAAAGAAAGTGCAAAACAAAATGTCTAAGTAAGGCAGAAACAGATGCAGAACCCCCGGTAGAAATTTTCATCTCTTAAAAATGTTGATAAGAAGTATCTTTTAAAGGATACAGGAAAATTTTCCACCCTAGGCTCTGAGAATTATGAGGCCAATATTTCATGGACAGGGAGCAGACTCTGGCTTGATGTGGGGTGTGTCTTTTATTTTACAATTGCATTAGCATATTATATGTGGTGTTAGTAAAAATAATGAAGACAAAAAGTAAATCAAGCTAGCAGTCCTAAAGGCAAAATCCAAAAATGGAAAAAATATAACTAACTTTATAGTGGTGCGAGTTTAAATGTGAAAAAGAATAGAGTTGATGGTAACACATAGTGAGTAAAACTAATACAGCTGGTTTATAAATGGGATTGTGGCTGAAAAGGGTAGACTAAGGATGT
The DNA here is from genome assembly GCA_029593785.1 of Cabassous unicinctus. Classification (NCBI taxonomy): domain Eukaryota; kingdom Metazoa; phylum Chordata; class Mammalia; order Cingulata; family Chlamyphoridae; genus Cabassous; species Cabassous unicinctus. The sequence goes on from JAQZBX010110261.1 coordinate 7,122, forward strand.
AAATGTCAACTGAAAGAAAGCTGGAGGATAATCTAGGGACTGAATGTGATAGTAAACTCAGAAGTGGATGAGAATTGTGTTAATAATACAAATAAAATAATGTTCTTCTACAAACTAGAATAAATGTGCATCAGTATTACAAGGTGGTAAGAATATAGTGAAGCATGGGAAAAATACAATTAAAGTAACTTATGGACTTAGTTAACAACAATATTGTAGTGTTATTCTTGCATCAATGTAAAAGAAGGTACTGTGTTAATAATGGGGGGGGTATGGAAAAAATATACCAAGTGTTCGCTATAGACCATAGTTAGTGGTAATAGTCTGATGATGGTCCCTCATAATATGTAACAAATGTTCCACAACAGTGTGGTGTGTTGGTGAAGAGGTGTTGTATGGGAATTCTGCACATTGTGCATGATTGTTTTGTAAGTTCACAACTTCTCTAATAAGAATATACATATATACATATGTATATATGTGTGTGTGTGTGTGTGTGTGTGTATATATATATATATATATAATGTAACTAATGCTTCTGGGCTAATCACATCTCATAAGTGGGGAATGTCAGGTACTAAAACATCTTTTATTTGCTTTTTTCCCCTGTTTGTAGCCACAGATTCACCTGAAATGACATCAGTGCTCAGGTGTCCTTTCACATAGAGCAAGCTAAAACAAGGCCTGGTTCTTATAGTAACAGTGTACAGAATTAGCCCTGACAAAGTAGGAGTAGTTTAATTTCCTTAGTGTTGGTGCAGAACACTAAGAATCCCTGGATTCTGAGATTCTTAATCTCAGAATCCAGGGATTCTGAGATTAAGCCCATCTTCTGTCATCACAAAGGTCTGCTTGGGAAAGCTTGAGCCCACTAACATTCGAATATAATCATAAAATCAACAAGAATACAATCATAAATGTCTAAAGTAGTATTGACCACTATCTCGATCACTGCTGCAAACATGTGCATGGGTTTTTAAAGAAGAGGACAATCAAAATGTTCCTTTTGGACCTCCAGACATCCCTAATTAGGTGATTTGCATAAGGCATCAGAGCTGGGTCTCAGGATGAGTCTCCTGGCTCCAAGCCTTGTGAGATGGGCAGCCCAGCAAGACCATGTCTGGGGGAAGACTCTAGAGTTTGGATCTTGCCTCTGTACCTGCTTTTTACCCTGCTCTTTCTGCCGCTTTTCCTCGTTACTCCACCCTCTCCTCTGATACCCTCTCTCTCTTTTTTTTAATTAATTAATTAACTTCTCCCCACTCCCTCATTGTTTACACTTGCTGTGTCTGTTCATCTTCCTTGTTTCTTTAGGAGGCATGGGGAACTGAACCCAGGACCTCCGATGTGGGAGGGAGGTGCCTAATCGCTTGAGCCCCCTCTGCTCCCTGCTTCATTGTGTCTCTCTCATTATGGTTTTCTTCTTGTGTCTCTTGTTGCATCATATTGTTGCATGAGCTTGCCACGCCTGCCCGTTGTGCCAGCTCGCTGTCTTCTTTTAGGAGGCATTGGGAACCGGACCTTGGACCTCCCATGTGGTAGGCAGGAGCTCAATTGCTTGAGCCACATCCACTTCCCTGACACCCTCTCTTTTCTTTCCTTTGTCCATCTCTTTTATTTTTTGTTCAGTTATAATTGATACACAATCTACTGCACATATTTTAAACATACAATTTCTTAAGTTTTGACAGTTGTACATACCTGTGAAACCATCATCATAATCAAGATGAGGAAGATACCATCACCCCCAAAAGTGTCTTGTGTCCCTTTGTGCTCCCTACCTCTCACCTCTTCTTCAACCACTCCCAGTCTCCCACTAATCTGCTTTGTGTCACTATAGATTAGTGTGTGTTTTGTAGGACTTTATTTAAGTGGAATCATATAGTATATACACTTTTTTGGTCTGGCTTGTTTCACTCAGCATGATTATTTTTAGACTCATCTATGTCATTGCATATATCCATAGCTGCATAGTTCATTCCATTTTATTGCTGAGTAGTCTTCCATTTTATGAATATGCCACTTTTATTTTTATTCATTCCTCTGTGGATACACATTTTTGTTGTTTCCAGTTTGAGGCTATTAGATGCTCCAGGATTCTGTATCCCCAGAGATACTTTAAACAACAAGCCAAATCTAGCAGAATCACCTTTTTCAGAGCTCCAAATAGTGGTTAAAGGGTTGTAATAATGGAGCTAGCACTGAATCAAAGAAAAGGCAACTTAATAACAGTAGGAAAATCTTGTGGCACCCACTGCTGGCCCTTCTCTCACCATCTATGTGGCTCAGTGCACAGACAGCCCACGTTCCCAATGTAGATCCCTGATCCCAGTTCCAAAGGGAGCAGACTAACCCTTGGACACATGTGAGGGTCCGTGTATGTCTGTACCAGTCTGTCTGGTGGCATCCTGAATGACTGAAGCAGTATACTCATCACGGGCTCACCATTCCAGAACCTGCCCTGCAAAGCAGACAGCTAAAGCACTAGGCAGGAGAAACACTGTAGGAGAATAGTCAAGTGGCAGCTGACTGGAGCAAAGGACTTTTGACTGTGGGATCTATAGTGTAGCATCTGGGACTGCAAGGAAACATTCTTTCCTTGATGAAAAGGGGAGGTTCACATATGGGTAAACAGGGTCACATGTATATCCCCATGATACGACATATGCTCAGAATGTTCTTTAAACTCATTGTTAGATTTTTAGGCCCTCATACAGATCGATCTGCAAAGACTGGAAAAGGTATTTTCTCCCCTCAACATTTTTTTTTGCTAGCTCTTAGCATTCAAACAAATCACTGTCATAACACTAGCTGGATACAAAGTTAAGGAACAGATAGCTGGGTGACTAAATTCAAAAAATAACACATGAAAACATCAAAATGTCAAGTGTGCAACAAAATATTACAAGGCATGCAAAGAAAGTGGAAATAATGGCCCATGCAAAGGAATGGGATGAAGTATTAGAACCCATCAACAAGAGGGCCAGATTTTGGACATATCAGACAAAGGCTTTATTTTTTTTTTAACTTTATTTTGTACATTTACTAATTGAAAATATAAACAATTAAAAACTAAAGAGAAAACACTATTGAATAAAAACATACATGTCTCAATTAAAATGTGCTGGATACATATAAATTTTTTTTGAATCACACAATATGTTACACAATATATTTGGTTCATAGTAATTCAATCATACAGTATTTGTCTTTTTCAGAAAAAGGCTTTTTTAAAAAAATGCTCTAGGGAGTGGATGTGGTTCAAGC
>JAQZBX010110262.1:0-10325 GCA_029593785.1 Cabassous unicinctus
TAAAAGATTTATTTATTTCTCCCCCCTCCCACATTGTTTGCGCTTGCTGTGTGCTCATCTTCTTTTTAGGAGGCACTGGGAACCAAACCCAGGACCTCCCATGTGGGAGAGAGGCCCTAATCACTTGAGCCACCTCCACTCCCTTTGTTGTGTCTCTCATTATGTTTCCTTGCTGTGTCTCTTGGTTGCGCCATCTTGTTGCATCAGCTTGCCGCACCAACCTGTCACGTCAGCTTGCTGTCTTGCTCATCTTGTTTAGGAGGCATTGGGAACGGAACCCGGGTCATCCCATGTGGTAGACAGGAGCCCAGCTGCTTGAGCCATATCCTCTTCCTGATATTGTACATTTTTGATGAATATATACCTTACAGTAAAAACATCCCTGGGTTTGATAGATTAAATTCAGTATAATAGAGTCTACTGAGCAGAAAAAGACAATAGCATCATTGAGGCTTACACAGGGAATACTTACATCTGTAATCTTTTATTTAAGCTCTGTGGTAAATATATTGCTGTTCAGTATAGTATTTCTACTTTTAGGTGTGCCTGAAATATTTTATTAGCATAGTAAAAATTTTTTAAATGACTTAAATATTTCAGAAGATCAAAGGGATTAAGAAAAACTAATGAATTTAAAAGGAAAAAGATAGCAAGATAAATAAAACTTAAGACTCGCTCTCTTTTGTGTTTCTAGTAATCTGTATTGCCTTTCTGATATCTTTATGAAAATATCCATGCCTAGACATAGGAAATGAATCTCTTGTCATCTCAGACATAACCATCATAAACTGTTTTATGATCTTTATCTTTGTTGTTGTGGTTTTTAATGTATTTACTAACACATGTTATTTTGCACCTGTTTTCCCATAGGATAAAAAAGAGCCAATTTTAAAAGGCCAATAAAATAGACAAATCTCTAGCAAATTTGACCAAGAAAAACAGAAGGAAAAGAGAAATAGAAAGTATTAGACAACTTTAAAGAAGATAGAACTACAGGATATTTTTTAAAATTATATGAGAACACTATATATAGACTCTAGGTGATATAGGTACTTTTCTAGGATTATATGAAATGCCAAAATTGGTCCCAACAATGATAAAAAAAAATTTTTTTTTAATAGCCCAAAGAACTTAAGTTATTCATTTCAACTTTGGGAAAAATACCTTATCTCAACTTTTTTTTTACTTATATCAAACCATCAAATAACAGATTTTATTTACATCATTATTTAAACTTTTGTATACAGGAAAATATAGAAAGCCTTCCAGTTTATGTTATAAGCCTACCAATAGTTATCACACCTTTTACATAGTGGTGGGGCCTAAGAGGTGCTTTTTTCCTAATATATAAAGTTTTTGTTTGTTTTTAACTCTCTATTGTGTTTATTATCTTTTCCTTCTCTTTGTGATCAATTAATATCATTATTCCAGATGCCACAGTTCAGGTGTCCATCACTGGAAATGAGAACCTTTCAGGGAAAAAACAGATAGAGAATAGCTACACTAAGAGGGCAGTGACTAAGACTGTCCAACCTGAAGATGAAGAATCCTTGCAGAAAGACACTGCAGGTAGCTTGTCTGCATATAATTTTCTTCTGGTCCTCTCAAATGAGACTACTCTTTAGAATATAAACAAATATATTCTCTGTTCTCTTCTTGCTGTCTTCAGACCTCCTCCATCTGCCTTGCTTATATGTGAAATAGTTAAAGTATTTTTAGCTGCAACTTTTCAGTACATATTGGCAGGTAATATTGGCATTTTTAAAGTTCTTTGAGATACTTCTGAGAACTACAAATAAAGTATACAAATTAATTTCATTGCAAAAATTTACCTAGTGGATTTTTTACCTCTGCTGATAAAAAATTCAATGCCATAAGAAAAATAGCCAGAGGACAAGCTGAAACAGCCTGGAAAAAGATCTAGGGTTTAGGACACCAGGAGAAGGCTGGACACCCACCAGAGGAGAGAGGAACATAGTAGGGGAATCATGAAGACAGAACTGTGAGTTGAAACCAGCAGCTGCTGCTGCCAGCACCTCCGCCACACTGCAGACACTTTAGATAACTCAGGCCTCTGGGCCTGCAACTACAGACAAAGGAGGCTCCAGGGAACTACCAATCCAGGAAAGGGGAGAGAGAGGGGACACGGCCTAAGACTGACTCAGCTTCTGACCCACAAATCTGGGTCTTCTTTGTCCCACCAGAACTTACAGGCCAGGTGGGACCATGCTGTTGTTTGCCCTGGGAGCCTGCACGGGACTGAAGAAATCCCACCCTCGCAATCTCCTTCTTTTAGCTGGGGCTGATTGTTGAGGATGCACCTCCCCATGCAGGGGAGATAGAGGGACACAGCCTAAGGCAGACACAGCTTTTGACCCACAAATTTGGTCTGCAGTGTCCCATGAGCCCTTCCAGGTTGGGTGGGGCCATGCCATTGTTTCCCTTGGGAGCCAGCAAGAGGCTAAAGCCGGCAAGGGGCTAAAGATACACGACCCTCTCAATCTCCTTCTCTACTAACCAGGACTGATTGTTGAGGACGCAGAGGGAAGTGGAAATGTTTCCTACCCAGGAAAAGTGAGAGGGCTGCCAGAGAAGGCTGGAGAACTGTCTCTAAGAAAGTTGAATTACTGGGCTCTTAGCCTCCAGGCAGGAACCTCTATCACATTGATCTGGTCTGTGTTGCAAGAAACACAGTCTGACCAGGCATTGAACCGAGAGGGCTGCTAAAGAGCACTATCTGCTCGCAGACCAAGGAAGTGTACGTGAGAAAATTAAAAATAAGAGAGGCTTTTTCCAGCCTTTATAGCCTCCTTCCCCAAGGCCCTTGGAAGCGGGTCTGCAGCCCATTACTGGGTCTAGATCCCAGTTTTGAACAACTAACAGAGACGGTCCTAAGGATCCAGGTCGAACCAAGAATAAAGAGCAGCAGTAACACACAGCCACCTGCCACTAAATCCCTACGAAAGAGAAAGAAATTGAGCATCTGAGTAAACTACCATCTAATCAGATGCCTAGACATCAGCAAAAAAATTTTGAACCACACTAAGAAAATGGAAGGCATGACCCAGGAAGAGGAATATATCAAAGAACCAGAAGAGACTCAAGATTTAAGAGAACTAATTAACGAGATGCACACAAATTTCCAAAACCAAATTAAGAAGTTGAAAGGCAATATGGCTAAAGAGATAAACGACATCTTGTTTTTTCCCATTTTCTGAATATCCCAATCCTTTAATTTTATTTTATTTCTAGTGTTTTTTTAAGTTTCCATATATTTTATCTCTTATATTTAAACTTATCTTTATTATTTCATTTTCCTATTAATTGTATTTAGCTATTATATGGGCTTCATCTTCAAGGAGGGTTTGGATCACAGAAGGGTTACAGAGGGGCCAGGAGAAGATCATTGGTTGGGGGGTATCTGGGATGGGGGTTTTATGGGAGGAAGGTCACCTGAATATACATGAAAGATATATACAGTTGTTCAAATGATCAAGGGGTGGGGCATGGTCACAGTGGGTAGACAATCACTCAATAAATGAGGGAATACTGAATTCCCATCCTGGAGAGCTCTGCCACATTCTCCAAGGGAGTAGCAACAGTCCCCCGAGTGCAGGGGCAGTGTCTTGCAAAGGAGGATGGTCCACTGATGGGTTCTTGTTATTGATGACTAGCCTTACGAGTCTTTGCTCTTGTAATTGAAACTTAGCCTACTGTTATGGGGTGCCTAAGGGTTCCCACCTGAGAGCCTCATTGTTGCTCAAATGTGGCCTCTCTCTAAGCCAAACTCAGCATATGAATGCATTTCCTTCCCCTCAGCATGGGACATGACTCCCGGGGATGAGCCTCCCTGGCAACAAGGGATTAATACCAAGTGCCAACTGGCAATATGACTGGGAAAAGACCCTGAATAAAAGGGGGAAAAGGTAAAGACAAATGAGTTCATGTGGCTAAGAGACTTCAAAGAGAGTCGGGAGGTCATCCTAGAGGTAAAGCTTATGCACACCTCAGTAGGATCTCATAGAACACCAAAGTGGATATCACCCCACACAGAGGGGCTCCTGAGGGCTCTGGAGACACCCAGGTCCTATATAAGGGGGAATAGCTCCAGAGATTGATGCCTTATCAGTGGGCTCTACTTTGGAATCTGTGCTCCTGAGAGTGACAGAGTTGGACTCAAATAAGTCCTCCCTGCACATGGTCCATCAGTCCTTTCTATTCAAACCTATATGTGTGCTGGAGTTTGTAGGTGTACTTCCAGAGACTGGAGCCTCTGGCCTGCCCATGTGCCAGCTGTGCCTGGAATCTCGGTGGAGCTGCAACTCCTACTTTACAGCTCAATGGGCTCACCCAAGTCATCTGGTGAGGAGGTGATGATGGACAACGGCCATCCCAGGGAATGGAGAGAGCCTGCAGCTACAGGCAGGATAATCCCACCCACCTTATCCATGGGATATAAGCCTCCTCTCACTTGGAGGTGGAGTGGTTATCACCATCCCAAACTCCTCAACATTGGGGGAAGAGCTATGGACTAAGTGGACTTAATGGTATTCTGTTGTAGACATATTGTGATTCAAGCAATGGAAGAAATTACAGCAGTGAGGTGGAGCCAGTGGCCACTGGATGCTTTTGGGGCAGGGAAAGGAAAAGCAGTTGTAATACAGGTGTTTTTTCAGGACTTGGGAATTATCCTGAGTGACATTACAATGACAGATATAGGCCATTTTACATCAGCAGATACCATGCAGATCTGTGTGGGAGAGAGTGTGGTCTACAATGTGAACTATGGTCCATGCTTAGTGGCAAAGCTCCAGGATGTGTATATCCGTTGCAGGTGATGAGCCACACTAATGAAAGATGTTTATTTGGGATGTTATGGGAGGTGTGGGAGGTGGGAAACATGGGAATCCCTGTAATTTTTGTGTAACATTTATGTAATCTAAGCATCTTTAAAATATTAAATAAAAAAATAAAAAATAAAAAGACATCAAGCAAGCACAAAGAATTTGAAATCCTGAACATAAAAGTAACAGAGCTCATGGGAATGAAAGACACAATAGGTGAGATCAAAAACACATTAGAGGCATACAACAGCAGAGTCAAAATGATAGAAGAAAGAATAAGTGATGCTGAAGACAGAACAGCTGAAATTGAAGAAAGGAAAGAACAGAGGGAGAAAAGAATGGAAAAAAAACTGAGCAGAGGCACAGAGAGTTGAATGACAACACAAAATGCAACAACATACGTGTCATGGGAGTTCCAGAAGGAAAAGAGAAGGGAAAAGGGGTAGAAAGAGTATTCGAGGAAATAAAAGCTGAAAATTTCCCAACTCTCACAAAAGAAATGAACTTACATGTCCAAGAAGCCCACTGTACGCCAAACAGAATAAATCCGAATAGACATACTCCAAGACACATACTACTCAGAATTTGTCAAAGACAGAAAATTCTGAGAGCAGCAAGGGTGAAGCAAACCATCACATACAAGGGACACCCAGTAAGACTTAGTGCAGATTTCTCATCAGAAACCATGGAGGTGAGAAGACAGTGGAGTGGTATGATACAATTAGGAGACTGAAAGAGAAAAACTGCCAGGAGAGAATTCTTTATCCAGCAAAATTGTCCTTCAAATATGAAGGTGAGTATAAAATATTCACAGACAGAAACTAAGAGAGCTCATAAAAAAGAATCCACCTTTGCAGCAAATATTAAAGGAAGCTTTAGAGCCTGAAAGAAAAAGACAGGAGAGAGAGGCCTGGAGGAGAGTATAGAAGAAAGAATAGCAGAAAGGATAACAAAAAGAGTAAAAAGACAGATGAAAATACGATGTGACATATGAAAACCAAAGAATAAAATGGTGGAAGTAAACAATGCATTTACAGTAAATTGAATGTGAATGGATTAAACTCCCCAGTCAAAAGATATAGGTTGACAGAATGGATAAAAAAGCCTGAGCCATCCGTATGCTGCTTAAAAGAGGCTCACCTTAGACCCAGGGATACCAACCAGCTGAAAGCGAAAGGTTGGAAAAAGATAGTCCACGCAAATAGTAGCCAAAACTGAGCAGGGGTAGCTATACTAATATTGCACAAAACAGACTTTAAATGCAAAAAAAATGAGAGATACAGAAGGCCATTGTATATTAATAAAAAGGACAGTCCACAAGGAGGATATTACAGTCATAAATATCTATGCACCTAATCGGGGTACCCCAAAATACACGAGACAAACTCTGGCAAAACTGAAGGGAGAAAGAGACATCTCTACAACAATCGGAGACTTCAACATCCCACTCACAACAATAGATAAAACGAGACAGAAGATCAACAAGGAAACAGAGAACTTAAACAATATGATAAACAATTTAGACCTAACAGATATATACAGAACGTTGCATCCAAACTCAGCGGGTTATACATTCTTCTCAAGTGCCCATGGATCTTTATCCAGGATAGACATATTAGGGCACAATGCAGCTCTCAATAACTATAAAAAGACTGAAATTATACAAAGCACCTTTTGAGATCATAATGCAGTGAAACTGGAAATCTTAATAAGAGACAGGAAAATGGTAAATCCGCAAATGTGTGGAGGCTAAGCTACACACTCCTAATCAGTGGGTCAAAGAAGAAATTGCAAGTGAAATCAGTAAATGTATTGAGATAAATGAAAACAAGAACACAACTTATCAAAACTTACAGGATACAGCGAAGGCAGTCTTGACAGGGAAACTTATAGCCCTAAACACCTTAAAAAAGAAGGAAGAGCTAAACTCAAAGATTCAACTGAACTAGAGAAACTTGAAAAAGAACAGCAAACCAATCCCAAAGCTAGCACAAGGAAAGAAATAATAAAGATTAGAGCAGAAATAAATGAAATTGAGAGCAACAACAACAAAACAATAGAGAAGATCAACAAAACTAAAAGCAGGTTCTTTGAGAAGATCAATAAAATTGACAAATGCCTAGCTAGACTAACAAAGGAAAAAATAGAGAAGATGCAAATAAATACAATCAGAAATGAAAAGGAGGAAGTTACCACTGACCCCACAGAAAAAGGATCATAAGAGGATATTATGAGAAACAGTTTGCAAACAAACTAGACAACCTAGATGAAATGGACAAATTCTTAGAAAGGCACAAACAACCTACACTGATGCTACAAGAAATACAAGAATTTAGCAAACAATCACATTTAAAGAGATTGAATCCGTCATCAAAAATCTCCCAGCAAAGAGAAGTCCAGGACCAGATGGCTTCAAAGGTGAATTCTACCAAGCATTTCGAAAAGAATTAACATCAATCCTGTTTAAACTCTTCCAAAAAATTGAAGAGGGAAAATTACCCAACACATTTTATGAAGCCAACATCACCCTAATATCAAAGCCAGAAAAAGAACACTACAAGAAAAGAAAATTACAGACCAATCTCTCTAATGAACATAGATGCAAAAATTCTCAACAAAATACTTGCAAAACGATTCGAACAGCCTATCAAAAGACTTACACATCACGACCAAGTGGGATTTATTCCTGGTATGCAAGGCTGGTTCAGCATAAGAAAATCAATCAGCGTAATACACCACATTAACAAACTGAAGGAAAAAAAAACAAAATCTCAATCGATGCAGAAAAGGCTTTCGACAAAATCCAGCGTCTTTTGTTGATAAAAACACTTCAGAAGATAGGAATAGAAGGAAAATTCCTCAATATGATAAAAAGCACATATGAAAAACCCATAGCCAACATCAAACTCAATGGGGAAAGGTTGAAAACTTTCCCTCTAATATCAGGAACAAGACAAGGATGCCCACTGTCACCATTGTTGTTCAGCATTGTACTAGAAGTTCTATCTAGGGCAAGTAGACAAGGAAAAAAAAAAAGAAAAAAAAGCATCCAAAAAGGAAAAGAGGAAATAAAACTCACTATTTACAGATGACATGATCTTATATTTAGAAAATTCTGAACTGTCCACAACAGAGCTACTTGAGCTAATAAATGAGTTCAGTAAAGTGGCAGGATACAAGATCAACATGCAGAAATCAGTAATGTTTTCGTACACTAGTATTGAATAATCTGAGAAAGAAATCGGGGGGGTGGGGGGGGAGCGCCAGAATTCCATTTACAATAGCAGCAAAAAGACTCAAATACCTTGGAATCAATTTAATCAAAGAAGTACAGGAACTATATGCAGAAGACTACAAAACAATGCTAAAAGAAATTTAAAAAGACCTAAACAATTGGAAAGACATTCTGTGTTCATGGATTGGAAGACTAAATATCATGAAGATGCCAATCCTACCCAAACTGATTTTTTTTTTAATTGACTTAATTTTTTTTCTTTTTCGTGTACGGTTCTATGAGTCCCCCCCTGCCCCTGCTTGCTGTCTGTGTCTATTTGCTGGGTGATCTTCTGTGTCTGTTTCTTGCCTTCTCTTCTCATTTTTCTCCTCCAGGCTTCACCAGGATTCAATCCCAGGGACCTTTGATGTGGGAGAGGCATTCTGTCACCTGCGCCACCTCAGTTCCTGGTTTCTGGCATGTCTTGCCTTGGCTCTCCCGTGCGTCTCTCTTTTGTTGTGTTATCATCTTGCTGCATAGCTTGGCTCGCTGTGCGTGGGTCTATGGTTCGCCTGCTTGCCTTTTTTTAATTTTACTGGGAGGTCCCAGGGATTGAAGCCTGGCCCTTCCATATGGTAGATGGATGTCCAACTTCTGGAACCACATCTGCTTCTCCCAAACTGATTTTTAGATTCAATGCAATGCTAATCAAAATACCAGCAGCCTACTTTACAGAAATAGGAAAGGTAATTACCAAATTCATTTGGAAGGGTAAGTTACCCGAATAACCAAAAGCATTCTAAAGAAGAGCGACATGGGAAGAATTTCACTGTCTGACCCTGAAACATTACAAAGCTACAGTGGTCAAAACAGCATGGTACTGGCATAAAGATAGACACATCAATCAGTGGAATAGAATGGAGAGTCCAGAAATAAACCCTCACATATACGGTCAACTGTTTTTTAACAAACCTACCAAGTCCCTGTTAACAGGACAAAAGTCTTTTCAACAAATGGTGCTGGGAGAACTGGATATCTATAAACAAAAGAATGAAAGAGGACCCCTATCTCATTCCCTATGCAAGAATCAACTCAAAATGGATCAAAGATTTAAATATAAAAGCCAGGACCATAAAACTACCAGAAGAAAACGTAGGGAAACATCTTCAAGACCTTGTAATAGGTGGTGGTTTCTTGGACCTTACACCCAAAGCATGCGCAACAAAAGTGGGACCTCCTCAAAATTAAACGCTTTTGCACCTCACAGGACTTTGTCAAAAAGGTGAAAAGGCAGCCACCTCAGTGGCAGAAACTATTTGGAAATCATGTCTGTAAGGGTTTAATAACCAGGATATATAAAGAGATGTTACAACTCAACAATAAAAAGACAAACGACCCAATTGAAAAATGGGCAAAAGACTTGAATCGTTGCCCTTAAGAATAAAATCTAAATTCTTTAGCATAGTCTTCCAGAATGTAGAATCTGCTCCCAGACAGCCTTTCAAATGCTATTTCCCACCTCTTTTCCTTATAAAACCTACAATCAAATAAACCATGTCCTTGCTCTATTTCTTAGGTGTGCGGTTACTTTCCTTGACTCTATTCTTCTGTTACCTTTGCCTTGAAATGCCTTTATTTTTCCATCTTAATGTATATCCCATTTTAGCTGTCTTTCAAGGCCCATATCAATTGCTGCTTATTCCAGAGTTCTGCCATGATCCTCCTTACTGAAAGTAGTTTCCCCTCCTTTGAGTGCTTATACCTCTTTATCTGTTTATCTCTTATAGCTGTAATTCTTTTACTTTGTATAACTTCCATTTGTGTACATGTTTTTGGCCTCAGTTTAGATAAACAGTTTTCTAAACATATTTATAATTATTCTTTTAATTTTCCTTTAGCACCAGTAATAATACCTTCCACATAGTAAGTGTTTTAAAGGTGTTTTTAAATATTGTTTGTCAACTTCTTACCTGTCTACTTGTTAATTTCCCTCTCTGTAGGTTACAGTGATACTTCTGCTGCAGAACACTCAGCTCAAGTACAAGATAAAAAAATTGAAAACCTACCAGACACTAAAGCCATTAAAGAAAAAGAGGAGATCTCTAGTAAGAGGACAGTTCCTAAGGTAGCCTGGCCAGAAGAAAAAGAATCTTTGCAGATAGATACTGCAGGTAATGGGATTGGTGTGTGTGTTTCCATTTGATTCTGATGAGAATATGGCTACAAATTTAAACAGATCCCTTTTTTCATTTTTTCTTTTCTTTCTT
>JAQZBX010110263.1:0-10392 GCA_029593785.1 Cabassous unicinctus
CCTTCCATACTTAAGTTACCACAATTATTTTGGAAACTATTTCCAAGCAAACTTCTGACAACATATAATTACCATCAACATTAAACAAACTTGTTAGAATAATGATTTAATTTGAGTATAATTATTTTTATTATTTTAAACTAATATCCATATTTATTTATTAATATAAGCACTTATTTAATTTTTGGCCATTTGAATAGAGCTCTTATAATAATTTGCATTTGTTAATTTAATATTACCATCCGGAGGTATCAAAATATACACTGACACTGAACAAACAGACAAATACAAAAAGAATTATGACACACTAACAGAAACATAAAGCTTAATAATTTTACTCATAATTTTCACTCCTTTGTTATGGCTGTCTTGAAGCCCTCCATCATTTCACATCTTTGATTTTACTGTTTTTAAGATTTTTTCTGGAATCTATGTTACCTGTAATATATAAGCTTGTGCTTTAAAACACTTTTGTTAGTAATCAGCAAACAGCCAGGACAACTTAAACAGCATAAATACAGTTAAGCTCTAATTTAGCAGTTTTTATAGATATTTAACATGTATTTTTTGGATTACTACTCTTTAGGAGTACACTTAGGCTCAAAGTTCAGATTTTTGGGATAGACCCTTTAATTCCTGTTCTTATTTTTGGTATATTTATTGAAGGAATAATAAACTTAGTTTCAGCTGAGGGAGGATCGACAGCTGTACTGCTTTTGGTAACTGCTTTAAGTTCTGTTACAGGCTGGAGTGACCTGCTCCGTTGCTGACTAGGTAGATTTGAGCTAGGTTGAGAAGTGCTCATATTGTTTGTCTGAGGGCCCCGAGCTAGGCCCGCATAAATGTTTCCCGAACGGGTGATTGACTTTCCGTTGTTATAAAATCGGGATTTATATTCCCTAGCCCAATGGAACCCTTTCTGACAAATCGGGCATATTCTTGAAGGACGTGAATATGACTCATTTCTCTTTTGAGGTCTGGAAGCAGGGAGCATTCTGCACTCTTTCTGCAAATGTCCTGTCCTCCCACATCGATAACACACTCCCTTTTTTGTCTGACCCTTGCTCAGGTGTGCTTGAGCCATGGCAGTGGCCAGAATGGCCATCTGATTAGTAGAAGACCCAATATCCTGACAAGCTTTAACATAATCAGGTATTGACCCACCAGCTGCTTTTATAGGTCTTATAGCTTTTTTGCATTCACTATTGGCATTATCAAAAGCCAGGGTTAAAAGAATAAAATCTCTAGCTTCAGGAATTTGCACAGTTTTCAAAACAACATCAGAAAGCCTAGCAATAAATTCCACATACGGCTCATTAACCCATTGAATTATTTTTGAAAATGACTGTGTAGGTTGGCCAGGAGGTGCGATTTTCATCCATGCAGCTTAACAAGCCATCCTAACCTGAACAATAGCTACATCATTATACTGTAACTGCCGGGGTATACCCATCCAATTACCAGTACCCAAAAGCTGATCAAGAGTTATTGGAACAGGAGGGTTTTGAGCTGCATTGCGCCTGGCCATTTGTGTAGCTTCATCTGTCCACCATGCTTTAAATTGTAAAAATTCAGCAGAATTTAAAACTGTATGAGCTACCATTTCCCAGTCCCATGGGATTAGTCTATCTGTTTGAGCCAGTCCTTTGATAAGACCAAGAGTGTAAGGGAAGCTAACCCCATATTGGGCACAGGCTTGTTTTAATTCTTTCAGCAATTTAAAAGGTAGTGGTTAGTGTTGAAATTCCAAACCTCCTTGAGGATTAGCTTGATCAGGGGGTAGTTGAGTTATAGTTACAGGAAACTGTGCCAACATTTGGAGGGCTTCAGGATCTCCAGCACTTCTGCCCTGTGCAATGCATCTCATGGGAGGCGTTGAAGCATGGGTGTTAGGAACCATTACACGATTAGCACACGGATTATTATCAAAACCATCAGAAAATATAGTAAAAGGGCTAGTGGGAGGTGGAAGAGTAGGAGGAGCAGGGTTCCAGGAATCTTTAGCAGAAGTTTTCTTAACTATACCCAAGTCCACAGGATTAGTTTCTTGTTCCTCAGGTAGGGTAGGATACAAAGGCTGGACAGAAAAAGCGGCTGGCTGATTTAAAAAACTAGTGCCAGTTCCCTTAGTACAGCAAACAGAATCCTTCTCATCAGAAGTGCAACCTTCTGAAACTTCAAAATTCCCTTCCTTTAGAACAGGCTGTTGAGTGGTATCATCAACACCTTTTGTATGAACAACATTTTCATCATCCTCTTCTTCAGATTGAAGAGGATCTAAGGCAGCGGCTATTTGATGACAGAGAGCCCATACTTTTTGATAAGCTCGCCGCAGTGATTTCATTACTAGTTTCCATTGTTTCAAATTTAATTCATTCCACCCTTGCAGCTGAAACCAGTAACAATGTCTCTGTACAAGAGAAAGGAGTTCTAGTAACTCCTGGGTCGTCACAGATACCCCTGTATTCTTTAACAGGGTCTTTAAAACCTCAGAATATTCCTCAACTCGAATCGACTGATTTCCCATTACCCTGATGATCAAGATTATTTGACTCACCACAAAAGATTCAAGGACTGTCCGACCCAGGAACAAGTCCTTAGTTCCACAGCACTGATCCAGAGAAAAAGACAATAAGAAAAGACTAGTCGTGCCCCACGTTTGGCGCCATCTGTTGTAAAACAACGTGGAGTTTGACGGTGCCGGGAACGATCCAAAGAGAGATTGGGATCAGGGGACCTCTGCTTGGCATGTAGGAGAGCTGGTGGTTCCTGTATTGCTAGATAGTTTTTCTTAGGAATTTATACAGTAACTTCTTAGTGGTGGGTTCATCCCGCTCTGCTTCCTCCTACTGACATCTGCAGTACACAGAGACCTTGGAGACTTTCGCTTGCTTATTGTTTCTTCTCCAGCAGGCATGCTTTTCAAATGCTTAACCCTTTATGCTTTGACTATGTTTATGCTCATTCAATCTCCATGACTGTGGGTGTTGGGAAGATCAAAAAGTAAATGTTGGTAATTGAACTTAGGAGAAATTTGATGTAAAATAATTTCAATATAATAGAGGATATAATTCTATGTATTTTATTAAAATGTAAAAATAAGAATTAAGATGTACTCTAGTTTAATAGGGTAGTGATTATGGCCATTTTAGAAATGTTTGTAACAGTAAAATTTGATTTGCTATATCTCTTCTGCTGTTTCTGATAAAAAATAATTTTAATATTTTATCATATAAAATTACAGCCCCTGAGGTGTTTATTTTAGAATATTCTTATCGCCATAAATAGACATACATACAACACCCTTAGTTTCTGTATCTTTTAGTGTCAGCTAAATAAAATGTTATGGGGATATTAGCTCAAACATAAGGTTCCTTAATGATTCTGACTTCGTTTCCTGTCAATAATTTTTACAGGCAAAACAGAGGGGCTTCCTTTTACCCTGCTTCAGTAAAAGCAATACAGGGAGTCAAAAACCAAATGCAAGTAGATCTGTCATTGTCTCTCACCACTAAGTTGTGTTTTGGAGGGTAGTAGAGGTATGTGAGGAGAAGAGGAGAGTGCTATTCAAGTGACCATGTGGCTGGCCTGCAAAGCGGCCATAAAAAGCACATCCCAGACGTGGAAGTGGGCCTCGTCAACAGCAGAGAGCAGGGCACACCCAGGGCAGCAGGTTAGGTGAACACTAAGGGGTGACAAGTTGAAGAGGAAAAGGTGGGCCACATTGAGGGACACTGCTGTTCATGGGAATTATTTAATCTGTACCATGAGTGAGAATAATAGAGTAGTGACATGATCGTACTTATATTTAAACTTTATCATTCTCTGACAATGGACGGTACAGGAATGGACAAGAAATGAGGATATAATGCTATTGCACTATGCCTGTTATGAGGTTGTGATATTGAAGGGCTTATACAAAAGAAGTGGTATTAGAGGTAGAAGTGTTCAGTTTCTGAGTATTTTTGTGCATGAAGACAAAAATTATGTTTAATATCACCTTATTCTATTGTTTTGTTTCTGCTAATACTATTTTCTTGGGTTGAGCATTTTATTCAAATTAAGATATTTTTTACTGAGTTTAATTTTTGACAGAAATTAGATTAAAAACAAACCTATAACCAGCAAAATAGTAACAAATGTTCTACCATGGAGTGGTGTGTTGGTGAAGGGGTGTTGCATGGGAATTCTACACATGTGCCTGACTGTAAGTTCACAAATTCAGTAATAAAAATATTCTTAAAAAATAATAATAGGCCAGGTTGGGGGGGGAAATACACCAAATGAGGTTATGAACTATAGTTGTGGTAAGATTTTGACAATATTCTTTCATAATTTGTAACAAATATTTCACAACAATGTCAGGTGTTGGTGGTGGGTTGATGTATGGGACCCCTGTATAATGTTTTATGCATGTGTGTTTTGTGAGTTCACAACTTTTGCTATACACTTATTGTTTATGCATGTTCATATATGAGTGATATAATTCAATACAATTAAAAAATAGTACCAGGCAAAAAGAAAAAGAAAAAAAAATAGTATTACAAGTTGGAAGGCAAGAACAAACAACAAACAAATATGCAATTGATATTCAAGAATTCTACCCTCTCACAGTTTCTTGCTTTGATAGTGTGAAGAAAACTATGTTGAAAATTGATCTTCCTTAGATTTGAATGTTTCTACCCACAGAAAAACCTGTTAATAGCTCATCCCACTAAAATTTCACATCATTTGTATTAATTTTGTTATTGTTTATACATTCAATAGATGGTCTTAATCTTAGAAGATTCTTGTTTCAGTGCTCTGGAATTCTACAAGGATGTGCCATGTTGTAATGATTTTATTTTTGTTTTGAAATTATTGCTTTGAAATACACTGGATCCATTTTTTAAACTCATTTCCATTATTTTGAGGAATAATCTTGTAATTTCATTTTTTATAATTTTCCTTCCTTTCCTTTATCTTGTTTTCTCTACAATTACTTTTGTAGGATTTCTGTCATTAATATTATTTATTCTCGTTTCTTTCCATTATCACTTTCTCTGTTACTTATCTTTTCTCTTTAGGGAAATTTCCTCAACTGTTCTTCCAACATTCCTATTTCACAATTTTATTTCTACTGTAATATTTTCAAATATTAAGAAATCTCTAATTTTCTGAGGTATTTTTCACCAGTATTCTTTGGAGAGATTATCTTTTTTCCCTATGAAAGATTTCAACGGTTTGGTTTTTTTAAAAATCTGTTCTTCTGTTCCTTGCAATGTCTCTATTCACCCTTGGTTACTTTTTCTCTGCCAATTTTTCTTTTGATCTCTGTCTGTCAAATCAGAGACTATCCACAAGACCTGAGGATCCTAAACTGCAAGTTCCTAATGAAGAATAGAGCATCTATTGGAAGTGCAATGTGCAAGGACTGCGTTTGTCAACACTCAGACTTCTTTGAGAAGCGATGTGGTGATTTTAAAGGGTTTTTAATTTCATTCTTTAAAGGAGTCATTTGCTCCCAAAGGAAACCCCCAATATTCTTCCAGTAGAGTGTAGTTTGGCCACTAGCATTCTGTGAAAGATCTTGAGAATAATTAAGGACTTCACATTGTATAAGATATTTATTTACTGAATATCCTTATTTATGTGTATACCTCATCCCTACCTCCGTCTTTATCATGCCTTTTGTCTCCAGGCTGATGCATCTCTGCTTCAATCTCTGTAGCCTCTACTCTGCACTACTTCTGTCAAGAGGGTAGTAGTTTCTTCATTTCTGTTGTTGAGAGCAGAATTTTTAATCAATCCTCTTTTATCATGCACAATACCTTTTGTTTTCCCTGCTTTGTTCCCTGTTTTCTGTTTCTTTTCATCTTTATGCATGTGAAATTTCATATCGTTTAATTGTGTTTGGGGAGGAAATTGAGATAATGTATATTTAAATCTGTCATTGTAAACAAAATTATGTTTTGCTTAATTTTATTTCTCTTTTGTCTTGTTTAATTATGTAAAATATTTTAATAATACAATATAATAAAGTAGATACTTGTATATCTATATATGATAATCTAACTGGTTTTGGAGTGCCAGACATGGTCTCCCAACATAAATTTCAAAAATGCATAAAATACAGGAGATGATTTTTTTCTGGAAGTGGACATGAGACAGAGTTCAAAAATAAGAACCCTAAATAAAAATGATTTAAATACATTATTCAAATATTTTTCACTGTGAAGTCCATGATAAATATCAATATCCTATTAAAAGATTTCAGAAGAGAACAAGATTTCAAGAAATTATAGCCTCCTTCCTAATGAAAATTCAGGTTTAAGAATATTAATATCATAGTATTCTATTAAAGGCAAGAAGCATGAACGGTATGAAAGAATTTGCACATTATTCAAAGAAACAGTCCATCAGCATTTAAACAAGCAGTAAGATTAAGTTTAAACAGAAGTTTAAAGGTAGCCTATACTAGCATGAAGAAAAAAACAATAACAACACAGATTTAGATAAGTAATATAGATCCAGTGTTCTTATCTAAACTTCATATTTAATGGAACTGTCATAAAATTTCTCAATAATGCCTTTGTATGTACAATTTTATATTCATCAATAAATATGTCTATACCTATATCAAACCTATATTCTAACACCAAATACATCATTAAACATTGCATCTGTTTTTAATCTGGAGCAGTCTCTCAGTTTTTCTATTTCTCATCAATGATATTTTGAAACATGAAGACCATTATTTTTAGGATGTCCATCAATTTAGATTTATCTGATATTTTCTGGTTTTTATAATAAGGTTAAGCACTTTTGGCAATACCACAGAAATGTATCTAATAAAGAAGCACAAGATAACACTATGTTCCCATACAGATTCTATTGACTTTGACTTTAATCACTTTGTTAAGATGGTATTTGTCAGGTTTTCCAGTGTAAAGTTACTGTTTTTCCCGTTGTATTTAAAAAGTAATTTGTGGTGAGATAATTTGAGACCAGAGACCTAAATAAGAAGCCTTATGTGTTCTTATCATGTGTTTGGTGTGTCATAATTTTCCTCCACATTTTACACTTTCCTGATACTGTGCAATATGCTTGGCAATTTCTTTCCACATCCTTGTCAAGTTCACTTACCATTTCTTCAGATTCCTATTTTTCAGTGAATTTCTCAATAATTGTTTTTATTTATACAGTTGCAAAAATTTTCATCTTCTTTGACAGAAGTGACTTTGT
This sequence comes from Cabassous unicinctus, assembly GCA_029593785.1. NCBI lineage: Eukaryota > Metazoa > Chordata > Mammalia > Cingulata > Chlamyphoridae > Cabassous > Cabassous unicinctus. Next base: position 7,225 of record JAQZBX010110263.1, read on the forward strand.
TTCCCTTAAAACTGTCTGAAAACACCTGATTGCTATATCTTCTTAATTTTTGTGACTTATTAAATAATCTGTTTAAAGTTTATTATGTCTATATCTATTTTGTATTGTAATACTGGCCATACCCATATTGATATTTTATCTGTATATATCTACAATCTTAGATATTTACAAACTTGCTACTTGAAACAGCAGGACATCATCATTGCTTTAATCTTTAGATCTGAAATGGGGAGCCAGAGAAGTAGTTTGAGGAAAGAAAAAAATAAAAAGGTAGTGAGGAAGCCAAGAGCAGTGAACAGGTAGATGCAATTCAAGACCTTTAGCTCCAATAAACAAAGCAAGATGGCATGGATAAACACTGTACCTGGAAAGATAAGCAAAAATTATTCTGGTGACCCTTTATTCTTTTTTTATATATTTGATAAGGAAATGACAGTCATTACCACAAAAACATTACTTCTTTGCTTCTCTTCATTCCTTTTCCTTTCCTTCTTTGCTCACCATATTCCTGAATTTGTATCTTTTGTGTGTGTGTATGCTTGTATGCATGTGTATGCACACGTGAACTTTCATTTCTTTCTCCTCCGTGCAATGTTCTGAGTAATTTATCATGCTTATCTTCAAGCTCATTAACTATTTTAATTGAATAATTTTATTTTCATTAGGTCTTTAGTTAAAGCCAAAACCTGCTTCCATTTATGTAAATCCAGCTTAATCCTTTTTCAAATTTGGGTGGCCAAACCTAATTTACACATTGCTTACGAATTTTTAAAAAATTTTTTTCAATGGATTTTTTACATCTGATGCATGATACTTTATGTTCCAAATACAGCCTTGCAATATATGGACTCTTTACATATTGATAAGTGTCTTTTTTCAAACAGTTCTAAACAAAATATTGGGGAAGCATTAACACATATAATTAACAAGAAATTCATCATGATTCATTATATTAAGTGGTAACTAACAATATAAAATAATGTCATAACTCAAATGAAGATAAAATAAAAAATCAACCTACTCCAGTATTATTGTCATAAAATCAGTTTGTATCAATAAAACATTAAGATATAATTATTAGTTTGTTAACTTACTAAAATATTTTAAATTACATTATTAATTCAAAGTTTGCAAAAATGTTAGCATTGAATATTGCTTCAACAAGCAAAGTATACTTCATTTTTTGTTTAATATATTTTCTTAATATTTGTTTCAGCCCAGCACTTTTGTAGGTAGTGAAAATATAATAGGGGAATATATTCAAATTAAACTATATAAATCAGTTCAAAGCAAAATATTGATATTTTAAATCCTTTAAAAGGAAAATTTGTATAGTATTGCAATATGACAACATTTCAAAAGATCAATGTTTTGTAAAATTTTCTTACAATTAATGGATATACACCATATTCAAATCAGTATTTGGCTGAATTCAAGGTCCAAGCTAAATGTTACCATCATAAGAAGAATTATTTGAGAAAGAGTTAATATTAAATTAACTGTAATTAAAAATATGTGTTTATAATGAAATATTTATCAGTATGTATTAAAATATTTGATATCACAGAATAGAAACAAAATGTTTCAGTCTGATTAGTAACTATGTGTCTTCCTGTTTAACTTAGGTTTGGAAGAATGCAATTAATAGAGTATTCAATTTTTCCCAAAATTTATTCTTCTTTTCTTAATGTTCTTTATACTACAAAGTTTACATTGAAAGACAATATGATTTCTGCTGTACATAAAAGAAAAAAATTCTCCCTTTTGATATGAGATTATAGATATAGCACATGTAATTAATCATAATAAATTTTCCAACTAGGGCATTTTTATTAATAATCCCTGCTTTATGTTTATCTAAATAATTGTAAAGAAATACAAACTTGAGTTATAATATTATGTTATAGAGCTATTCAACAAATATTTGTAAAAAATAGAATTATAATGTAGTCTGATAAGCAATATTTTGTTTTTACCATTATTAAATAGTTAATTTCTTTCAATTGCTCTCTCCTATTCAGTCGAATGTTTTAAATTCTTAGTACTTTCTTTGTAAATGAAGTTACATAATTATTCAGAGCTTGCTTTCCTCTTGCAATAAATGTAGGTTTATCATTTTAAGTGATAGAATTTAAGTATCTCAGTTGTATATGGTGTTCTACATTAAGTTAAATATTGAACCCTTGTCTATATTGAAAAGTTATTATTCAGACACTGAGTCCAAATCTCAATGCCATGCCTTTTTTATATTACTGATGTTACTATTCACTGAAGTTGTCATGCTAATTAAACTAAGTGCTAATCACTGTGAAACCATGATCATCCATCTTACACATGTTAGGGGTATAAATAACATTGAAAGAAACATATTAGTATTTGAATGTAGCTGAAACCAATGGAAAAATTATGACTGAAGACTAAGGCTTAAGTCTAACTTTATACCGTCTTAGAGAAATCAGATATAACAAAATGAGGAGTCAGTGTTAAAAAATTAACTGACATGGTTCACATATTACAATTTCCATGTAATACACAGTATCAAAAAGCATCTAAGTGTTAAAGAGAGGATACTCTAGTTATTAGAATATATAAACTAGTTATTCCGTCATTATTAAAATATAGTTGCAAAGCAGATGATTATATGTATAAGTAATTATAAAACTATATACATGCAAAGATAATATGAACATTCAAAATATGTAGGTGATTAATTAATTTTGAACTTAATCATTTTATGGCTTTGTTATTCTATATTTAACTTTTTGTTTCTAAAACATTGGTATGTTTGATTGATAATAGTGGTTAAAGTAATAAGACCTCTCATCCTCCAAAACCAAAGTCAATAATTTTTAAGGAATAAATGTTTGGAAAAATATATAAGTGAGAACAAATAGATGGTTTAAACCATTACTTAATTAAATTCAAATTAATGTATTTTTCCCAGAAAAAGAAGTTTTATTTGTTGTACATTTATACTTCAGTTAAGGTCATGAGACAGAAATGTATATGAAAATCATAAAGAAAATATATATTCCAATGAGTAGACATATCTGAATGAAGTTGGTAACTTTATACATTTTTCCTCCTGCAGTTCCTTGGGCTAGACCAGAGGTCTCAGGTTTACAATTGATAAACACATATTGGAGCATTGCCACTAAGAGTTCATCA
>JAQZBX010110264.1:0-10387 GCA_029593785.1 Cabassous unicinctus
TAAAATAATAATAAAAAAGAAAAAGGACATTATATATTGATAAAAGGATCAATCCACTAATACCATTTACCATTATAAACATATATGCAGCTGTGAGTATATGTGAGTATATGTGACTGTCAGGCATTATCAGTGGACAGTTATATAGAACCATGATACTGGATGAAAGTGACTTTGGATAGAGCAAAAAAAGAGATACGACATCAAGAGGTCACAGAAGAGGAGACACTACCAAGAGAGTTATTATTATAGTGTTATAATAATAATTTAACAACCAATTTCATAATTGTTTATATGCTAATAACTACCAAGGGAGTTATTATTATTGTAGGTATTAGGGATTTAATTTAAAAACTCAGTTTTAGTTTATTGACCTCAAATCCTTTTTTATTAAGCCAGTGGAGACTTGGGTGTCCCAACATAAATTACAGAGCCATAGACACCTAAGTGGGAGAAATTACTCCCCAGAATGCTGCACATTGACTAGAGCAATGAAAACATCTTCATTTTCTAGCAACAGAAAATAATACACACTCTGAGTGTAGTTTCTCCTCTGCTGTTGTAGAACTCTGGAGATTCACTTCTTACAATTATAGGAAAGGATATTTGGGACCTCAGGTCCTGACTTTAAAACACTTCTAAATCTAACAAGAGAACCCTCTGCATGTGTGAGAGTAACCTGTTATTCTTCTGCACAAATCACAAAGTTCCACTGTGAATAAACCCATTTACAGTCCAGTGGGGATGAAGTAAACCTTTCCTCTCTTATAATCTGGATCCAGGCAATGGCCTTCAGCTGTATTGCAGGAGAGCTATCCCCCTGAATTGATGGTGCAGCCCAGCCTGTAAGTATCTTTCACGTCTGCAGCCCTGAGATGAGGGGAGAGATCTGGCAATTATTTGAAAGAAGTTACTTTCCCAAATCCTTCTTAATTTCAAATTTTTCTTCTTATGTTAAGTAATTTCCCTCTGCTTCATGCAAGTTTCCTTTGTCACTTTTCATGTACCCTCTGTCTATCTTTTCTGCTTTTTGTTACTTTTGTTTTCTGTTCCATTTCTCTCATTGTCTTTTCTGTAACTCTTAATTCTAGTGTTTTCTCACTTTCATTTCTCTTCAGCTATAATCCTTATATATTTAAAATTATTTTTCTGTCACCACATGACCTTTAGACGAACTTTTATTTCTGATATTTAGCCTATTTTTAATTTAACAACCATTTCATAATTGTTTATAAGCTTACTAATCTTTGACCTTCTGTAATTGTTCTCATCAGTTCTCATTTTTCTGTACTTAATTTATTTATTGTTCTAAAAATCTATTGTCAACTTCTTTTAAAAATTATTTCCTACTTTCCTCTGATCCTCCAGAGTTGTTATTTCCATTCTTTCTTCTATGCCTCTATTAGATTCCCTTAACTGTTTGCATTTTATTCCATATAATCATATCTGAACATTATTTAACATAATTTTCCTCAATGTTTTTTCACTCTTCTATACTGTCGTTATTACTGGTCTTCAATAATGTCACTCATATGCATTATGTTTACTCTTACATATCTTCTGATTTTTCAAAATTTAAAATTTGCAGTAAGTTTGTTTATGTTATGATTCCTTCCTTTATTTTTTTTCTTTTTCTTTTGTAGTCACTTCTCCTAAGTCTCTCTTTGGAAGAGCTAATTAAATGATTTTAAATTTTAATAATAAATCATTAAAAATAATTTTATGGTAAATGTTTAGTTATAATGTAGCATACAGTTTAGAAACTGTTATAAAAATCGAGGAAATCACTCTAAAAATTCAATTCACTCCAAGCTCCTTAAATGTGTGAAATTACTTACTTACAGCATGTAATACATTCAAGTTTAGATTCATAAACTAATTTGAAAAATATACAACTACTTATCTTTAAAGATGACTTTCCAATGAAATTTCGTTATGATTCATATTTAATTATAAAAATTTGTATAAATATATATTGTTTTATCAATTTGTGCTACAAACAATATTAATGTCATTTTAGAAGCAATTGTTTACTTTAGTGTCAAAGGCAAATTATGTATCTAATCTATTATATATCTATACATTATTTCTATATATCTATATCTATATCTATATATACACAAACACACACACACACACACAAAGGACTAAAATAAAGTGCTCAATAATGACTTTCCAGTATAAAAAATATTGTTTTAGGTCAGACTTTTATTGGAGATATGGAAGGAAACTATGGTTCAGCAAATAAAGGAATGATATAAAATATATTATTCATGTTCCATAGAATTGAATTGAGTGACATAAGAAATTTTGTAAAAAGTTAATGATCATTATGTCGAATTAACATTCTTCCCCACTATTTAAAGCAATGACAAAGTAATTACATCAATCTAATAACCTTTGAAGGGTCATTTCTCTTAATTCATTATGTAAAAACATTAGGTGACTGGAGAGTCTCATGGCATGACCTTAGAGATGTCGGAAACTAATTTGGAAATGGACATTCAGAGCCAAAGAAAATGCCCTGAGCTCCAAAGGCCATACATATTTAAGAGGTTGTGGGAGAGAACCAACTGCCAGAGTCTGGAATGGGTAGGGGAAACCAGGGACCAGTAGAACAGGAAGGTTCTGGGAACAAGTTGGGAAAGCTTGACAACCCAGGGGTTTTGCTGGTGACTAATAACACAGCCTAGGGAGCTCTATCTTCAGTAGTGGTTAAGTTTGTTTCTTTATTGTTTTATATACTTTGTTTCATTTCATGTCATTCTTATTCTGCCATTTGCCCTGTTCAGTTTCTTCACTTCAGGGTTTCTTCCTGCTTCCATTTGTAAAATTTTTACATTTTGTTCTACTTCTTTTTTTTCCTTGTTAATGCTTCTTAATTTCATACTCCTCATTTAGTTTACTTTATTCATGTGCTTTTACCTACTCCATTGTTGTTTTCTTCTATACCTCTTCCACACTTTTTTGCACTTGCTATCCTTTCATTTTCAGTACTCTATCTTCACATTTAGATTTTTAATTCATGCTCTTTCTTCTACTCCTCTTTATCCCTAATGCATATGTTTTTGTCTCCTCAGTAATTTTACCATTGTCTTTGAATGATGCCACATATTTCTTATCCTATTTATGGTACTTTTACTTTGGTACTTTTCCGTTTTTAAATCGTTTTACTTCTTTATTTTTCCTCAGTTTTTTCAATCTGAAAACATTTTGGAAATTTTTCTATTTTAATTACTTTCAAGTATGTTTTTCTCTTTCCTTTTTTTCTACTCTTATTATTTCAATTTTTCCTTCTTTTTTTGATATTCATTATCTAGTGTTTTTCTCATTTCTTTTTGTTTCTATAGTGCCTAGTTCCCTTAATAACACCTCTCTTTCTCTTTCCTCGCATCTCTTCTTGTTGATTTGGAATTTTTGTTTTTAACTCATTTCTCCATTTGTTCCCATAGGCTGTATAAATTTCCTTCTCTTTCTTGTTTTATATTTTAATTTCTCTTTCCCATTGCTGTATTTTTTTCTTGTCACTGATGAGTGCTTTCTGATACATAAATTAAACCAAATCGTCTCCTTTTTAACTTTAAGATTTCCTTTTGATCCTTTCTAAATATTCTCGTTTGTCATTACTCAAATTATTCTAGAAATCTATTCCTTTTTTTTGCTTCCCTAACCCCTGCATTTCATACCATCTAATTTATTCTGACAAAACTATATCCATTTTTTTTCTATTTTTGTTCCTCTTCACTGTTTTCTTAATCCCTTTTTGCTTCTGTGCATTTTATATTTGGACAATTACATTGAACCTCCAGTTGCATTTCTAGTTTCCCTTGTGCCTTCATATCCATTGCCCCTCTATTTTGACACTGCAATTAAACATTATACATTCTTTTAAATTTTCTCACTTTTTATTTCTCTTTAACATCTTTCTATTTTCATATTTAATTTAAACATTCTCTTTATATACTGCCTTGTTTTTCATGTTGAAATATGTTTTCTTGATTCTTTATTGTCTGATCGAACATACAAAATTTTAGAAACAATTTATTAAATTCAATATAAGAAATGGGTGTTAGATTGAGTATTCTGATTTATAAATGTTTTATATATTATCACTTATTTCTGTCTTCCTTACTATGTTTCAACCACTTTATTTAATTTTATGAAAGAAAATATTGTGCAAAATGTAGGTTATCTCATAGTATAGTTGAGATTAAAATCCAATATTTTCTAAAATTACATTGTCTAACTAAGGAATTAATTGACTTTCATCATGAGCTTTTATCCAGTAAATTTACTGAACCTATTATAATAACTTTTTCTAGAAATTTTAATTTTCAGAGTAAACCATCTTATCATCAATGTATGGCAATTTATTTTTGTGTGTGTTTGCAATGCTTACGCTTCTCTTTCTTTCTTTACCACAGACGTTAGGACCAAAACACAATGAAATGAGACAATTATAATTACTATGCTTGTTACATTTCTGATTTAAAAGAATATATATTGGTTTTCATTATTAAAGGAAACATTTGCTCTGTTTTCATATTATATAGTTTGTATCAAGTTTTAAAATTTTCCTTTATATTTCTAATATAATATGGGGTGTTACTTTTAACCTTTATTGGGTGATAAATATTGGAATGTGCATTTCTCTTTGACTTAGATGATCATGTGTCTTTCTCTTTTCAGATGTCAATATGTAGAATAAGGTCAACAGATTCACTAAATGTAAGTCATTATAGAATTTCTTTGATGAACCAAACTGTTTATGATATATTAGTCTTGTTTATATTTTGGTGCAAACAACTTGCAGTTATATATATATATATAAAATCAGAGAGAGATATGTCTATATGTATGTATACCCATATATAAATAATTACGGTTTTATTGAGGTGAATTCAAATAACATATCATTAAAGTTTTTAAATTGTAATAATCAGGAACATTGATTATTTTACAATGTTGTAAAACCACCACATCATTTTCATCATCCCTAAAGAAAACCCTTCATCCATTAAGCAGTCACTCTCCATTCCCTTCTTGCCTCCAACTCCCGGCAACCACAGTCTGCGTTTCATTTCTATGGATTTACCTATTCTGAATATTTTTATAAATTGAATAATACAATATGGGGTGATATCTTTCTGGCTCCTTACACTTAGCATGTTTTAGAGGTTCATCTATATTGCAGCATGCATCAGCACCTCATTCCTTTTTATGGATAAGTATCATTCCATTGCACAAACATTTTGTTTATCCATTCATCTATTGACGGACATTTGGGTTGTCATCAATTTTGGCTATGGCTAATAATGCGGCCATGAACATTTATGTACAAGTATTTTCTTGAGAACCTGTTTTCAATTCTTTCGGGTATGTACTAGGAGTGAAATTATCATATCACATGGTAATTCTGTGTTTACCTTTTTCTCCTTTATGAGAGAAGTTGTGGGTTTACAGAACAATCATGCATAAAATAAAAGTTTCCCATACACCGCCCCACCACCAACACTTTGTAATGATGTTAAACATTTGTTACAATTGATGATAGCACATTTTTATAATTGTACTATTAACTAAAGCCATGGTTTAACAGAGGGTTCATTATTTGTGTAGTTTAGTTCCATGGAATTTTTAAAAAATTTACTCTGTTACCATATATACAATTTAATATATCCCCATTTAATAACATCCAGATATATTAAGTGCTCTTAACTGTGTTCAAAATATTGTGCTACCATCACAAGCATTTCTTACCAAAACATTTCCATCACTCCAAATAGGAACTCTGTATATTTTAATCCTTAACTTTCCATTCCTTATTCCCACCCCATCCCCTGGTAATCTAGATTCTAGATTTTGAGTATGAGTTTGCTTGTAATAATTGTTTCAAATCAGTGAGATAATAAAGTATTTTATCTTCTTTGGCTTAATTCACTCAACATGATATCTTCAAAGTTCATCCACGTTGTTGCATGTATCAGGACTTCATTCCTTTTTTACAACTGAAAAAATTCCATTGTATGTTATACCACATTTTATTTATTCATTAATTGGTTGAAGGATACTTGGGTTTCTTCCATCTTATGTCATTTGTGAATAAAGCTGCTTGAACAGCATTGTACAAATACCTGTTCAAGACCCTACTTCAATTCTTTTAGGTTTACCAAGTAGCAGGATTGCTGAGTCATATGGAATTTCTGTAGTTAGTTTTCTGAGGAATCACCAAACTGTCTCCCACAGTGGTTGCACCACTCTACATTGCCACCAGCAAAGAATGAGAGTTCCTATTTCTTCACATCCTCTTAACACTTGTTATTATCCATTTTTTAAATAGTGGCCATTCTAATGGGTGTGAAATGGTATCTCATTGTAGTTTTGATTTGCATCTCACAGATGGCTAGTGAAGTTGGGCATTTTTTTGTGTGTTTTGTGGCCATTTTATATCTTCTTTGGAGAGATGCCTATTCAAATGATTTGCCCAGTTTTTAATTGGGTTGATTGTCTTTCTGTTGTTTGGAAGGATTTCTTAATAGATTCTGAATATTAAACCTTTATCAGATATGTGGTTTCTAAATATTTTTTCACATTGTGTAGGCTGGTTGTTTTACTTTCATGATAAAGTCCTCTGAGGGGCAAAAGTTTTTAATTTTGATGAGGTCGCATTTATCTATTTCTTTTTTGATTTGCTTTAGGTGTAAAGTCTAAGAAACCATTGCCTAAAACAAGGTCCTGTAGATGCTTACCTAAATTTACTTGGAAGATTTGATAGTTCTAACTCTTACATTTAGTTCTTTGCTTCACTTCGAGTTGATTTTTGTATATGGTGTGACGTAGGGGTCCTCCTTTTTTGTGCAAATGGAGATCCAGTTTTCCCAACACAATTTGTTGAAGAGACTGTTCTTCCCAATTGAGTAGTCTTTGCCACCTTGTCAAAAACAAGTTGACCATAAATATGAAGGTTGCTTTCTGAGCTCTCAATTCGATTCCATTGTTCTATATGTCTGTGCTTGTGCTATTACATGCTACCATGCTGTTTTGAATATTGTGACTTTGTAATGAGTTTTAAGTCCAGGAAATGTGAGTCCTCCAACTTTATTCTTCTACTTCAAGATGGCTTAAGTAATTCAAGACCCCTTACCTTTCCATAAAAAGTTGATGATTTCCTTTTCCATATCTGCAAAAAAGGTTGTTGGAATTTGGATTGGGATTGCATTGAATCCATAAATTGCTTTGGGGAGGATTGACATCTTGATGATATTTAGTCTTACAATCCAAGAACATGGAATGTTTTTTTATATGTTTAGGTCTTTGATTTCTTCTAGCAATGTTTTGTAGTTTTCTGTATACAAGTCCTTTACATCTTTGTTAGATTTATTTCAAGATATTTTATTCTTTTGTTTGCTATTTTGAATGGAAATTTTTTCTTGATTTCTTCTTCCAAATTTTTTGTTGCTTGTGTATAGAAACACTACTGATTTTTGGCTGTTGGACTTGAACCCCCCCCCCAACATTGCTGAATGTATTAGCTGTTGGAGATTTCTTGTGGATTTTTGAGGATTTTCTCTATGAAGGGTCATATAATCTGCAAATAGAAAAAGGTTTTCTTCTTTTTTTCCAATTTGGATGCCTTTTATTTCTTTTTCTTTCCTAGTTCCAGCAAAAACTTCCAATACAATGTTGAATAACATTGGTGACAGTGGGCATTCTTGTCTTGTTCCTGATCTTAGAGAAAAAACTTTCAATCTTTCACTACTAACTAGGATGTTAGCTGTGGACTTTTCACATATGCCCTTTATCACATTGAAGAGGTTTCCTAGAGTTCTATTCCTAGAGTTCTAACTTGTTTTTTGTTTGTTTGTTTGTTTTTTTTTTATCAAGAAGCAGGTCTGGATTTTGTCCAAAGCCTTTTCTGTATCAATTGAGATGATCATGTGTTTTTTTCCTTCATTCTGTTAATGTGGCATATTACATTAATTGATTTACTTATATTGAACCAAGCTTGCATATCAGGGATAAATCTCTTTCATGGTGTATAAGACTTTTAATGTGCTATTGGATTCAGTTTGCTAGTATTTTGTTTAAGAATTTTGCATCTAGATTCATAAGAGATATTGGTCTGTGGTTTTCCTTTCTTGTGGTATCTTCATACAGCTTTGATATGAGGGTGATGTTGGCTTCACAGAGTCAGGGAGTGTTCCCTCCTCTTCAGTTTTTTGGAAGAGTTTGAGCAGAATTGGAGTTATGTCTTCTTGGAATGTTTGGTAGAATTCCTCTGTGAAGCCATCTGGTCCTGGGCTTTTCTTTATTGGGAGATTTTCCAACACTGGTTCAATCCATTTATTTGTAATTGGTTTGTTGAATTTTTTTATTTCTCCAATGTATTTTGTATGTTTCAAAGAATTTGTCCGTTTCATATAGGTTGTCTAATTTACTTGTGTATAGCTGTTCATCGTATCTTTTTATAGTCCCTTCTCTTTCAGTAGGGCTGGTAGTAATTGCCCCCTTTTCATTTCTTAGTTCTTTATTTGAAATCATCTCTGTTTTTTTTTGTCAGTCTAGCTAAATGTTTGTCCATTTTATAGATCCTTTCAAATAACCAACTTTTAATTTTGTTGACTCGCTCTGTTGTTTTGTTTTGTTTTCTATTTCATTTATCTTCACTCTCATTTTTTATTTCCTTCCTTCTGATTGCTTTGGATTTAGTTTGCTCTTATTTTTAGTTCTTCCAGTTTTGAGGTTAGGTCTTTGAGTTGAAGTCTTTCTTCTTTTTTAATGTAAGCATTTATAGGTATAAGTGCCCCTCTCAGCAGTGTCTTTGCTGCATCCCGTAAGTTTAGATATGTTGTATTTTCACTTTCATTCACCTCAAGATATATACTAGTTTCCCTTGTGATTTACTCTTTAATCCATTGTTTATTTAAGAATATGCTGTTTAATTTCCAATCTTTGTGAATTTTCAGATTTTCACTATGTTATTGGTTTTAGCTTCATTTACTTGTGGTTGATAATACACATGGTATGATTTCAATATTTTTGAGTTTATTGAGACTTTTTTTGATACAACATGTGATCTATCCTGGAGAATGATCCATGTTCTACAAGAAGAATGTGTATTCTGTTTTTGTTTGGTGAAGTGTTCTATATATCTTTTAGGTCTAGTTGGTTTAAATTATCATTCAATCTTGTATTTCCTTATTGATCTTCTGATTAGGTGTTATATCCATTATTGAGAGTGTTGTATTAAAGTCTCATACTATGCACATAGAAACATCATTTTCTCCCTTCAAATCTTTCTGTATTTGCTTCATATATTTTGAAGCTCCACTGTTAGGTGCACATATATTTATATTTATTATATCTTCCTTTTTAATTGTTCCCTCAGTATATAATGACCACCTTTGTCCCACACAACTGTTTTTTACTGAATGTCTATTTTCTTTTATATTAGTATAGTCATCTAATTCTTTTTTTGCTTACTACTTGCCTGGTATATTTTTTCCCATCCTTTCTTCCTCAACCTACTTGTATCTTTGAATTTAACGTTATTATTTTAAAGATGGCATATAGTTAGGTCATGCTTTTTTAAAAAAATCTATTTTGCCAATCTGTGCCTTTTCTCTGGAGAGTATAATCCATTTAACATCACCACTGATAACGCATGACTTTCTTCTGCCATTTTGCTATTTAGGCTTTGTAAAGCTTATAACTTTTTTGTGCCTTACTTCCGTTAATGTCTACTTTTTATTTATTTGATTTTTTGTGTTCTACCATATTGAGTACCTTTTTATTTCTCTCTGGATATATTTTTCATCTATTTTCCTTGTGGCTACCATAAGATCAAAATTTAACATCCTGAATGTTTGGTTTGATACCAACTTAACTTCAATAACTTGCATATATATTTTTTCTATACCCTTCTGCTCTGGCACCCACCATTTTTTGGTACTTGTTACTGCTTATATTTTTATACATGGTTGAGTCAAAAACCTAGATTTATCATTTCTTTTTATGCATTTTCATTTTAGGACTTGTAGGAAGTTAGAAGTGGAGTTACATACCAAACAATACACTACAATAATGCTGGTGTTTATAATTAACCAAATGGTTACCTTTACCACAGGTCTTTATTTCTTTATGCTACTTTGAATCACTGTCTAGTGTCCTTTCCTTTTGGTCTGAAGAACTCCCTTTAGCATTGCTTGTAGGGCAGGTCTAATTTTGATGAACTCTCTCAGCTTTTGTTTATCTTCTGGGCATTTTTCTTTTCATTTATTGTGGTCTTCAACTCCAGTAGTTCTATTGAGTTCCTTTTTAAAAATTTTGTCTTTACTAAGACTCTCATATTGCTCATTCATTGTTTTCCTAATATTCTTGAGTTTTT
>JAQZBX010110265.1:0-10386 GCA_029593785.1 Cabassous unicinctus
AAAAAAACAAAAAAAAAAAACCCACATGAAAAAATGCTCAACATCACTACTAATGATTAGGGAAATGCATGTCAAAACTACCATGAAATATAATTTCTCACCTGTCAGAATGGCCACTATTTAAAAGGCAGAGAACTACAAGTGTTGGAGAGGATGTGGAGTGATAGAAACACTGATTCACTGTTGGTGGGAACACAGATGGTACAACCACTCTGGAGGACTGTACGGCAGTTCCTAAAGAAGTTGAATATAGACTTGCCACTTGTAGCAGTTTGGTATTATTTATAATTCCAAAAATAGCTAATGGATTATGTTTGTAAACTGATCTATTCCTCTAGGCATATTAGATTGTATCAAATTCAGAGGTTCCACTTTTGCTTGATTAAATTATGCTTAAGGCTTTGATATAGCCCACGTCAGTAGGACATTGAGTCCCTGCCACCTTGGTGCTCAGGGACTCAGAGAGAAAATGACATTGCAGAGGAGACAGTTGACAGTTGGAATTTTTGAGCTGGAGCCCTGAGAAGTAAACACACAGGAGAAGAACACAGAGGAGTAGAGAAAGCTCCATAGACATGGCAGAGGCCCTGGGAAGAGAAAGAGCCTGATCATCCACAGCTGACCTTGTAGAGAGAACAGAGCAGCTGAGTATGTAGGGGAACAAGTCCCCGGAGAGAGACGAGACTTTTCCCAGCCTACAGATGATATCGGAAGAAGCTGGGACCACAGAGCTTTAAGAGGAAGAGGAAGCCTGAACCCTTTGCCGCAATTGGCAGCCATCTTGCTCCAACACATGGCAACAGACTTTGGTGAGGGAAGTAACTTACGCATTATGGCCTGGTAACTGTAAGCTTCTACCCCCAATAAATACCTTTTATAAAACCCAACAGATTTCTGGTATTTTACATCAGCATCCATTTGGCTAATATACCATTATTATTATTGGTATATTAATAACAATTATTATTGTTATAAAAATTATTGTTTATATTTATTGTTTATATTTTCAATTAATAAATGTACAAAATAAACTTTTAAAAAAGTATTTATTGAGAAATGTGGGGAAAGAACAGAGCTTACTGAGAAATAGGAGAGCAGGACAGAAATAAACACCATGTTTTGATGTGGGCTCCTCTAGGCAGAGAGAGCAATTTGGCTGGTGTCCTTAGTTTTGTTAAACTATTAATTACTCCTCCCCTTGCTAATGCTAAGGGTAGGGACCCCGGCTGTTGATTACCCCAACAATGGTAGAGGCCAATGGTGAGGCCTCTATGGAAATTTCTGGGCCATGGGGAGACCCCAGAAAGAGTCCCAACTGGGACCTCAAGGGCAAGATCTCAGCTGGGTTTCTAGGCCATGTTGTCTGTCCATTGGTCATGTTGTTGTCGGCCATGTTGTCTGTCGGCCATGTCCTGGCTTTTCCTCGTTTACCTATACTAACCTGCCACAGTTACACCACAGACCTTGAGTGCTAGGACCTGGGGCTCATTTACAAAATTGCGGAAATCACTTCACCAGGAGTGGGGCACCCTAACAACTGGAACTGTCCACAAAAACAGAGCCCTCCTCCTCCCTGGGTCTCTGCCTTCCTTCCTTAGACCAGCTACTTTGGGGAGGAGCATCAGAGGCAAGGGGAAGGGTGACATGACCTGCTCTGCCCTAGATTCATTGACCGCCTGCAGGTCCACAGAGACACACCTAGCCATAGCAGCAGGGAGCATGGGAACACACAGTGTATTCTGAGGCACCCATGTCTCCAGACTCTCCATTTGAACCACTTTCTGCGCCCCTAGGTCCGCCTGGCTTTGTCCGATATGTGGGCAGGGCCCCAGCGGAAGTGGAGGACAGAGCAGGGGGTCGGGATGGGGTTGGAGCTGTGGAGGGATCCAGAGCTTCAGAACCCAGGCGAAGCAGTTGGAATATTGCGCATGCTTGCTGCAGAGCAGGGTCGCGTTCATGCAACAACTTCTGTGCGCCTTGGCCCCGGGTGCGTGCGCAGGTGCAGGAACAAGATGGGCCCCCAGCGTGGTGCCTATCGCGAGCCATTGTTTGTGAACCATGTGCTCCTGTGCGCCCCTGATACATGATCCTCCCCACTTCCTATCCAGTGTCAGGCAGCCCCGTACCCTGTCATCACTGAGAGGCAGTGCTCTTAAGCAGTTCTTCATGCAACCTCTCAGTGTGCAATGGGTAAATAAGACCCAGAGAGAGAGAGGCACAGCCTGCCCTGGAGGTTCCATCCTCCCAGGTCAGGGCTCAACCCCCTCCCCTGGATTTTGCTTTCGAAATGAGAGCCCTTACATCCTGGGAGATTCCTCCCAGCTACTGCCCATGTAAAACTTTTTTGTTTTGGCGTCCCCAGCAGGAAGAACAGAAACAGTGAATATTGGGACGGGGGGAGGGTTCGGAGGGTGTTTCAGTTGGATTCCATGTTGCCCCCACTCCTTTTTATTATCGGTCCTTGTCTAAATTCGAGCGCTAGCGACATGGGTCACCAACCCACCAGTTTTATAGTGTTTTCCAACATCCACCTGATGAAATCTCTAGGAAATACGTTCTAGAATGATCCCTTTGTGCAGCAGGGAACCTTGGATGGCCCTGAGAGGCAGAATGACTTGTTCAGCACCCAAAACTGAGAAAAATAAAGCCAAGTGGTGTCCAGCCTTTTCTCCTCAAATTAATTGATATAAGTCAATTTATGAAGATAAATGGATTAGTGGTTATATAGGTCTGAGGAAGGAATCCTAAGGAGTGTTGAGTCTTTCTTTTCAGAGTAATGAAATTGTTCTAAAAAATTTGAAATGATGAATGTACAACATTTTGCTTACACTAAAAGCCATTGTTTATACACTATGGATAGAATAGACAGAAACAGAAGCTATGTACAGTGGGGGAAGCTGAGGTGAGAGGTGAGGAATTTTCTTGTTTGTTTCTTTATTATTATTACCATTAATATTGAAATAATGAAAATACTCTGATAATGATTGAAGTGATGAATGCACAGCTATGTTTATAACAAATCACAATGACTGTATGCTTTGAATGAATTGTAAGCTTTATTAATATGTATCAATAAAACTGATTTGTTAAGAAAAAATTAATCTATGACCTCACCAGGTCTCATGGGAGCAGAGTAGAGGAATGTGTTGGGGAAACAGCACAGTTAGGGAGATAACAAAGACAAGAAGGGTGAGTGATTGGCTGCTCAGAGGGGTGACTGGGAAAGAAGACCCCAAGAAGTGACCTAACTTCCTTGGAGATAGACCACAAAAGAACTTAGAACCCCAGTAATCAAGCACCTTGATTCTCGAGACAGACCCCTAACAGCTCACTTGGACAGAGACCTTTGAGAGAACAAGATGTTTTCTCTATGTTTACCTCTTTTCTGAGACTCTGGCACTAAGAAAACCCAGAGCGAGAGCTCATTTTGAGGTTCCAGGCGTGGCTGGGCCTTCCCCTCGAACATTCTGGCCATTCAGCAGGAAGAACCCAAAGGTACCTCAGGGAGCCCAGGGCAGGGAAATGCAGACCAGCACATTACCTGGGGTCGAACCTGGGCAGCCTCAGCACCTCCCACTCCCAATATGTGTTGAGAGGGAAGGGCAATCAGCAGGGATAGGCCCTGGACAGGAGCAGGTGTGTGAGGGAGGACTCATCATTTCACTCCCGGTCATCGCTGGCAGGGCAGTAGTCAAGGAAATGTTGTTGGAACCTATCTGCCATCATATAGATCCAGAGCCATGGAGCTGTCATCTCTGTTCCTATGGGGTTCTATGCCTCATCTGGGAGCTGAACTTCATGTGGGCTATCGGTCCTGTCTTTATAGAGCTTCACCCAGGAGGCCAGTGAGGAGCTGGATGACAGGGTCAAGAACACCACCTCCCTGATCAGGGTGCAGGTGCTCCACGCCTTCCACAAAAGTCAGTGCAGGCTGCAGGTGAGAGTGTGCGGAGAGTGTTCTCCATACCCAGGGAACAAGACCCCACCCAGGAAGCTCCCCAAGGCTCAATCCCAGGGCTTTCCCAGAGAAGCACAGTTCCCACTTGCAGAGGAATCCGGGACTCCACCCCAGTGGGACTCCACCCATCCCTTCCGATCCCCACCCATGTCCAGCTGCAAATTCACATTTCCTATTGGCAGGGATATCAGCTGCTGGTGACTGACCAAAAAGTCAAGGTGCCTGCAACCGAGGTGCAGCAGCATGCCCATCCTCTAGAGGCCCAGCATGAGGTTCTGGAGCCAACTGAAGCCGAGCTAGAGGCTAAGCAGCAACACGGTGGGTGCCTGAGATCCCATGGAGAAGAACCTGGGGGAGCACACAAGTTGGGCCAGAAGCAAAGAGGAATCTCAGACATCTCTTCCAGGGGTCATCTCTGCGAGGCTTCCTCGGGTGCATTCTGAGTTTGGGCTTCTCCAGGGCAATGAATATTTTCTGACTTTGAGAAGTCACCTAGAAAGGTAATCATGTTGATCCACAATCTGTCTCTTACAGCTCCAGGGTCAGATACAGCACCAACAGTGTTGCCTGCTCTATCTCCAGCTCCAGCACTAGTGCCAGAGAGCAACTCCTGATGTTCCAGAGGACCCTCCAGCTCCAGTTCTTGAGCCAACGCTGGAGCCATAGCCAGCTTCATCGCCAACTGTAGCACCAACTGAACTGGCACCAGCTCAATCACTACCTGTGGATTTGGATGCAGCTTGAGAGCTGGAGGAAGTGTCATTGCCAGGGCCAGATACAGAGCTGGATGTAACACCAGCCCTGGCTCCAACATCACCTCCCCAGGTTGACCCAGGTGATGACCTCGAGCCAGTGGAGGCATCAGATCCTGCTCCAACTTCTTAGCTCCAGACATGTGTAGAGGAAGAAATGGAACCTTCCTTCCCCTCTCCTATGAGGGCATCTATATTCCTGTCTTGTCTTTTTTTCATAGGTTATGTTTTATATGGTTTAGTTTATTTTTCTTGTTAAATTACCCTTAAATTACCCTTAAATTCATTATTACTGTTTTTAAGTGTCCATATCAGTGTCTCAAGGTCCACTACAGTGCTGTGCAATTGCAATCATCCTCACTATCTTCTTCCAGAACACTTCATCCCAAACAGAAAGCCCACAGCCACTCGGCAGTCACTCTCCATTTTCCCTGTCAGACCTGGGAACCACTCATCTCCCTCTGTCTCCTTAGGTTTCTGTGGCTTAGCTCATGCCTGAACATGTGCACGATCTTTGTACCAGGCAAGGAGTCATCTGCAGGTCAAAGCTGTGGACATAGTGGCTCAGGAAGCGTAAGGGACTTTAACCAAATTCCACCATCAGGAAAGTCAAGGAACAGGGACAGGAACCCAGGACCAGGGTCCTCAGCAGGCCCCTGTGTCTGCAGCCCACTCCACTCACTTGTGTCTAGGACCTTCCCTTCTGCAACTCCAGGCTCAGCGCTCAACACCACACTGCCTTATCCAGTTTTGGCAGATTAGGTCCGGGAGGTAATTGTTGCCTTGGAGACACACCAGTTATTTTGATTTCTTTGGTTGCTCTGAAAAATACTATGCAATGAATAGGCTTAACAATGGGAATTTATTCATGGGTTTCATGCTAAGAGAAACTCCAAATAAAGACATCAACAAGGCGATGCTTTCTTCCCAAAGACTGGACTTCTGTTCCTGGCTGCTGGCGAAACTTGGTCCTGGCCTCCTCTGTCACATTTCAATGCATATATGGCCTCTCATGACCTCTGCCTTCTTTTTTGTATTTGTTGATGTTCAGCTTCTGGCTGATCCCTCCCTGGGTTTTGCTATGTCCATCTGAGTTTCATTCTGCATATATAGTTCTCCAATAATAAGATTAAGGCCCACCCTCGGATACTCCTTAACTGAAATAGCCTCATCAATAGGTTCAACTTATAATGGATTCACACACACAGGAATGGGTTCAGTATAAAAACATATTTCTCTGGGGTACATACAGCTCTAAACCACCATACCAGTCATGGGCAAAAACAAGGAGGTGGCAAAAGGCTTCCCTACGACATTCTGGATGTGATACAAATGATCTTCCCACACAAAGTAGGACAAATGGGCATACAAGAGGAGTGGAGGAACTGGTACTTTTACCCTTAGTACTCCAGATGATGAAAAGAATATCTACTTTGGTCATGCCCTTACAAGGGGGCAGCTATTCCAGAGAAGGACTTAGGATGGACGGTATGTGAGGAGCATGGAAGGGTGTGGGGAATTCCATGAGGCTCACAGAGAAACTGGGATTCTTATACCTGGGGATCAGAAAGCCATTGGCCATATTTATGGCTTCTACAATTTTATTTAATAATTGTACTTATATCTCAACTCCAAAAAACAATTTAAAGCATGGTTCTCTCATTCAGTACAAAGAAATGTTTTTTTCTCTCCAAGGGAATTTGTATTCTTCATTTAATTAGATAAGATATGTGAAGTGAGCTTTTTTCCTTTTTCCTTCACTCACGGGAAGCTCGTTTAAATATTCTCTCTTTTTTAGTGCAAAGCTGCATCCTAGAAATCCAGGCATATTTTATTCTTCCTCTATTACATTTTAATTTTCATGGACTATTATATGGAGTCTTTATTGGGATCACAGTCTTGACATCTTTGGCAAGGGATCAAAGATAAAGCCCTTAAATGCCATTAAACAGAAGCAATCATGCAGTGTTCTCAACAGCATGAAAGCTTGCAAATAGATTTCAGAATTTTACTGTACATTAAAATGGAGATGCGGTTGTCGTGCAGGGCTGAATTGTGAACAGGGCATCATGGAAGGGTTCTGTAAGTACCAATGAGTCAGGCCTGGCCTAAGCAAATTAGGTTAGCCAGGAACACACGGGAACTTGTGGCTATATTTTCCCAGGTATCCCATATCCTTGTGAGCTCCCTGCCATGGAGGCCATGACAGGAAGGAGAATTGTCCCCAGCTGGTCTCCCCAGGGAAAGATCCCTGCATCCAGGACCTGCATTGGTGTTGGCCCTTGAGGGTAGGGTGGGGGAATGAGGGAGATAACTTAGAGAGGTGCTCTCCATGGGCTGATGGAAGAAAAGCAGCTAGAATGTGTGATGGAGGTGTGCACTGTTCTCCACCATGGAGTCACCTCCAAATTCTCAAGACAATCCACAGTGGGTGACAAGAAACCATCAAACTTTCAGGAATAATGGTTTTAGATCTAGTTCCTCCCTCGGTTAGACATTAGATGTTCACTCCTAAAAGAAAAGTGGAGAGAGAGGAGTGTGTCTCTCAGAGGTGTACATCTGCAATATCTGGGAACAGTGGTGAAGACAATCCAGAAGCTTCCACTCCCTGAGGGGACTATTGAAATTACAGGATATCAAGTTTAATATTTAATATTACCCAAGGACTTGCATCCTCTTCTGGAGAATGTGTTAGTGCTTTCCCCATTGTATGCTGGGTAGGTGAATTATGTCGAGTGAATATAGGAAGGTCATAGTTTTTATTTAGTGAATAAGTATGATTTAAGGAGATGTATTGCCAAGATGGCAAGCAATAAATATGCCGGTGAAATTTGTGTCAACTTGGTTAGTTTATGGAGTTCAGTTGTTACGTCAAACAAGCAATGATCCTTTGGGCATTTCATAGATTTCAATCATAAGTCATTTGATTGCAGCTAAAGCTGATTACATGTACAGTCAAGGAAGGAGCTTGCCTCCAGCAATGAGAGATATCTCATACAATCATTGTTATGCCCCTTAATGGTAAAACTGAATTGACTGTGGTGATGAAAGCACAATTCTCTAATAATACTGAGAGCTGGTAACTGTACACTTTAGTTGGATTGTATGGTATGTACAAAACTTTAATATTAAAAATGGAGAATTGATATTTTTAGTAGTCAAAGAGAAAAAAAATTTATCTCTACTTCAACCAGCTTTTTCTGGTGAATGGATCATTGCCTTCTTTGGAATTCCCAACCGGTAAACTTCCCTACAGAATTCAGACTTGGCAATTGCCAAGGTCACATGACTCAATTCCTATAATAATTCTCGCAATATTCACATATACACACATATGTAAACATAATTATACACACACATATATATACATATACACATACACATATATCCTGTCTATCCTGTCAGTTCTGTTTCGATGCAAAACCCTGAGAAATTCATTGAGTGACAGGAAACACAGAGATTCCTAGAACATGGGAATTCCGTGGGCATGAGGTGCAGGCCAACTTGGATAAGAAGAAAAATTAGAAGACTAACACTTTCTGATTTTAAACTTATTACGAAGCTACAGTAAACAAAACAGCTGCTGGCTTTAATAAGACGACTATAAACATGCACTATAATGAATTATAATAATAGTTCCACACCAATGCAAGCTGTTGGATTGTGGAGTGGGATATAGGAATCTATTTATGCATGATTGTACAGTAATCCCAAATATCTATAATAAGGAAACACACACACACACACACACACACACACAAACGGCACAGTACTGGCACAATCACAGACACATAGATCAAAGGAAACAAACCCAGAGTTCTGAAAGAAACCCCAGATACATGGCATTTGTTTTTGAGAAGTCTGCTCAGTGAGGAAATTATAATCTATTCTACAAATTGTGTGAAAGTACAGAATATACACTTGTTAAAGAATGAATGTGGATAACTACCTCATGCTATTTTAAAAATTAACTCAAAATGAATAAACAACTTAAATACACTGATGAGAGTATAAACCTCTTAGAAGAAAACATTGAGAAAGATAAGGCAACAAAGAAACTGGAACTCAGAAGAAGAACTCAGGCAACAAAGAAAAGAAAGGTAAGTTGGAGTTCATGAAAATTAAAAATTTTTGTGCTATCAACATTATCAAGAAAGTGAAAAGACAACCAAGATTAATGGAGAAAAACATTTTCAAGCACTGTCTCTTAGACGGTTTTAATATCCAGAATATATTCAGAACTCCTACAGAAAGAAAATCTAATTATAACATGTAGAATGGACATAATAGACATTTCTTAAGAGAGGCTATACAAATGACTAAAAGCACATTTAAAGGTGCTCAAGGTTTTTAGCCATTAGGGAAATGCAAATCAAAAGTACAGTGAGATACCACATTCCACGCACCCCAACGGCTATTTGAAAAACATGGGAAATAATATGGGCTGGCAAGGACTTGAAGGCAATGGGAATCCTGGTACATTCTTGCTAGGAGTATAGGAGGGAGCAGCAGCTGTGGAAAAGTTTCACAATTGCTCAATAAGTTAAACATATGACTATCATATGACCGAGCATTACCATTCTAGAGATGTACGCCAAAATGACTGAAAGCAGGGACTCAAAGATATATGTGTGTATCACTGCTCAGATCAGCCTTATTAACTACACCCTATATCCAAAAATAGATAATTGGATGAACAAAAGTTGGTATGTATATCCAAAGAGATATTATTTAGCCATAAAAAGTAAAAAAGTTCTTATACATGCTACACATGAATTAAAATAACAGAAAACATGTTGAATGAAATATGCCAGACATAAACAGAAAAACATAGTATGATTCCTAAGAATATGCAAATTCATATTGACATAGAATACAGATTTCCATGGGTAGAGGTGGCAGGGAGAAATGAAAAATCAATGAATAATGTGTGCAGAGTTTTTCATTGTATTGAGGGAAAACTTTTGGTGAGAGTCTCAAAATATTGTGAATGTGATTAATCCCACTGAATTGTAGGCTTGGGTGTGGTTGAATGGAAACCTTAAGTTGTGTTTATGTTGCTACATATTATTTTAAAATAGAGACTAAAGGGAAGATGACAGTTTAGTGCAGGCAGGATCCTTGGACTGGACCTAAAATGAAGGGGAAATTCCCAAAAGGAAATTTGGGGGGTGTATTAGTCAGCCAAAGGGGTGCTAATGTGAAATACCAAAAATGGGTTGGTCTTTAAAAGGGTATTTATTTGGGGTAGAAGTCCACATTTACCAGGCCATAAACCATAAGTTTCTTCCCTCACCAAAGTCCATTGTCATGTATTGGAGCAAGACAGCTGCCGACATTTGCCCAGGGTTCAGGCTTCTGGAGTTCTCTTCCCAGGGCTGCGTTTCTCTCCGGGCTTAGCTCCTGTTTCCTCCACAAGGTCAGCTGTAGGCGATCAGGCGAATGGCTTGCTTCTCTTCTCCTGGGGCCTTCTTCCAAACATCAAAGCTGCTTCTCAAAGACTGCTTCTCCTCTGTTCTTTGCCTTGCCTTTTATATTCAATTCCCCACCCACCAGGGGGTGGGGCTCAACGCCCTACTGACTGACATGGCCCAGTCAACGCCCTAATCATAATTCAATCATGCCCAGATTAACAGATCAGATTACAGGCATGATCCAATTATATTTTTGGAATTC